>JACJUY010008739.1:0-36471 GCA_014220935.1 Platorchestia sp. MABIK | reverse complement strand
AATATTATCAAAATTCGATTAACTGCTGTGCACAGACAAGGCAACGTGCAGATTCACCCATCGCACTTCTCAGCTTTGGGAAGATTTCGTGCTCCCTGGGGTGGGGGGAGGGGGTAGGGGTAGGGGTTCCGCTCTCGTTCAGCTCCCGCTAGCATGTGGCCCAAACTAAACGAGCGCACACTCCGATGGATTCTGTAACTTTATTAAGCACCCACTGGAGTACCTATAAGGACGTACTATAGTTATCCGTTTGGCATGGGTACATTTGTGAATGCTGCGGCATTTTATCCACAAAGGCATGACGGCACGAAACCCAGAATGAAGTTCAAGGAAATGAAACTCAAATTTTCACTTCTAATTTTCATAAATAAATAATTTTATTCAGTTTGCTCTCTTGTGTCTAGCTGTTGAACTTCACTTCCTGGGGAGGGCTGATGTGCGATGGACTGAAAGGAGTTTCGACAACGCGTCTTCTCCACTCCATCGAGTCAACAAGTCAATGGAGTCTTCTTACACGGCAAGGGAAGAGTACTTCAACTTCAAGATAAATAAATGGGCGCCTCAAGGTAAGAGACTATGCATGATTGCTTAACTTTCAATATATTCTTTGGGAATGCAATGCCCGGCCGAAAAGTTTGTCCCGCCTCAGTGAAATGATGATATAATTTGAATGAGTTTTTTCTAGGCTTCTTCTGAACAAATTTGAAGAAAAGAATAAGGAACCAATAAGTACTTTCAGTGTGACTGATTGGTTGTACTGAATCTGCTCCCTCTCTCTCTCTCTCTCGACGACAATAAACGTGGATAATACCACCAAAAACCAAGCCTACAAAACAAAGTGGGCCGGTTATATGTTTTCAACAGGCTCGGAAATCAACCAGAGAAAATTTTTTCATGATGATCATACCCAATTTGCATTTCCGACTAGTTATATTTGGGTTATCAAGTCTGAAGAGTGATCACCCAACAGCCTAAATTTGATCTTGTTGTATAGAGTCTCCCGTGCATAGTAAATTTGTACACTGGCTGAATTTCGGCTGTCCTTCACATGTTCTGATTCAATAACCTCAGCGCTACTTGTTGATCTAATGCACAGTAAATTTATATACTGGCTAAATATCGGCTGTCCTTCATATGTTCTCATTCAATAATTTCAGAGCTACTTGAAAAGTGGGTGAATTTTGGAAGCCCTCCATATGACCTGGCTCAGTAAAAAGGAAATTAGTTGCATTACGGTTTTATGATGAACACCCATTACAACAAGCATGAGTATCTTGCATCATAAAAAAAAACTTTTCTTACATTACGGTCCGGTAATGTTGACAACCGAGAAAATCAGCCGGAGGGGTTATGGGGAAAACACTCCTTTAATGTGCTTGTACCTCGTTCTCTACACTTACTCAAAGCTCAAAAAATCATCGTTGTTAGAATAAAAACAAACTCTTAAAATAAAACCGTCAATAATGATGTTCCTTTTCACTTATTTTAAGGATACCGTCCGAGGCCAAATTGGGCCTCCGCGGCACCCCTGACTCAATTTTTTTTTGTCGAAAAAGGATCCTTACTTATGGTATGGGTTATTGTGCCGTGAAATATTATGGCGCTACGGACACCAGAACCCCTCCCCCCCCCCAAGGGGAGGTCCAAAAGGGGGCCAAAATCATAAAAAATTGAGTATGTTTCTTTTTTGTGTCGGAAAAGGATCCATTCAAATCGTAACTACTCATTTCGAAATGGCCTAAATCGAAAAAATGACATAAGTAAAAAAGGTTTACTTTCAAAAAATACATATACTGACCAATTTTCAAGCGAATCGGATGAAAAAAGGTCAAAATCCCGGATGGTACCCTTAATCATACACATCAAAGTACTTAGCACATTATACACAAGTGATGCACCGAACGAAAATGTAAAAAAACAAGGGACTTCGAGAATTCGAGTGGCTTACTTCAACCAACTTTAAAGTTTAATTTTTTTGGACCATAAATGCATGAATCACAATCCCTTCGTCGTTTGTCATTTAGGCATACCTAATTTTCTACAATTAGAATAGGAGTCATAGATAGCGCGCTTCATTAGTTCAAGCTCCCATTTTTATTCGCATGACATGTGCCTAGTAGGTCTGCCGACATGTAGAAGGGGCTGACATGCGCCCGGTAGGTCTGCCGACATGTAGAAAGGGCTGACATGTGCCCGGTAGGTCTGCCGGACTACTCAGCGCAACTCACCTTGTCACAGCTCTCACAAGCCCGAAGCTTGTCGGTACTTTTTATAACGGATCATATTAAGAGAAGGTAAGGTATATTGACTTTATTCGAAAAGAACTTATAGAACTTTATTTTAGAAGACAGAACTATAGAATTTAATTTTCAACAGAACCTGGAGAGAAGCTGCCAGCCGGCAATCATTTTTGGCCTTTCGACTTCCAACTTCCCAAGGAGATTCCTTCCTCGTTTCAAGGGCAATATGGAACTGTACGGTACAGCATCAAAGCCAAGGTTGATATTCCTTTTGGTATAGACGCGAAGCACGAAATTTCCTTCTGTGTCAACTGTCCTTTTGATCTCAACTTTTCGAACAAAGCTAAGGTAAGCCCAGCGTATTGTGAAATCAAAATCATAATTTCTGTATTACGTTTTCAAATTTTTTGTTTTTCTTGTTTCTTGCATAGTTCTTGTATGAGTAGTCAGACTTCTGAAAAGCATAGTTGATGAAGTTTCAGAGTAGAAAAATGAGTCCAGACTGATTCAATTGGTTCAGACATTCATCTTTCTCATGTTAACTTTTATGTCAGCAACCTTAAGATTACTATTTGGCAACTCAATGTTGGAGTGAAATGTCAGTGCACTGTTAGCAATGATTTTGCAGCACCAAATGCAAAAATTCCATGCTTATTCGTGTCCCTGAAAACTGAAACCATCTTTACCAGTGGCTCAGCCAGCCCTAAAATTTCGGGTGGGGGCAGGATCCGCGGCGAATAATTTCGCTCGCAGACATTAATAATTATAATCAGTAATCTTATTATTCTTTTACTTAAAACGGCGACTGAATCTGGCCCCCAGCTCAAAATTTCGGGGGCATGGCCCCCGTGACCCCCCTGGCTGCGTTACTGATCCTTACGACCTTTCCTTTCAGAATTTTATTCATGACGTCTTTTTTTATTTGTGACACGAAGACAGGAAGTACAGGGGGGCGCATAAGTCACTTTACCATTTTAAAATAAAATATTTTCATTGTAAATGAGCGTACTTTATCTGTTCCTTTTTTATTACATAGTTTAAAGATTGGAATTTTGTTATGTAGTTTAAAGCTCTGAATTTTATTTTGATATATGCATGAAAAATTTCACGCAAAAGGCCTCCATTTTTTCAGCTTCGAAAACACGAGCTCTTTGTAAGGCATTTTGCATGAAAGTTCTTAGCATCTGAGGCTGTATGGAATGAATTCTCTCCTGTGTGTTTACTCTAAGTTGTTGAATAGTTCGAGGTATATTTCCGTAGGCCTTTTCTCTTACGTACGAACAAAATTTACTAGCATATCTCTACACTGTGTTTCAATTATTGAACGTCTTTTACAGAATAATATTCATTTATCTCCATTCACTCTTTGGTTGTGAATTAATTCATGTTTCAATTTATCACAATTTAACTTTATAATTATGAAAAGAAAAATCAAAATGAATTAATTGAAAAAGAGATTTCATTTTAAAATGGTAAAGTAACTAATGCGCCACCCTGTATAACCTAGGGTGTCGAAGACTATAGACAAGAGCCAGTCCCGGAATTGTACACACTTTTTTGTTGAAACATGCACTTCCTCTGGTGATTAAAAGACTCTGAGGAAACCAGCAGAAGCTCGTATAAGGGAAATCCTTTTACTCAATGCACTGGGAAAATTGTTTTCTCAAAAATCCGCTCACTTTTGTGGTTCAACATGTCACCAAACCGTGTCATCAACGTACATTTAACAACAAAATACTTTGACACACTTATATATATCATAGAGCAACCATTTCCCATGTGTCTCACACATTGTATGATGAACAAGGAATAAGATATAATCTGTTTCAATGTTTGTTAATTCCTTTAGTACGTACGAGTTGTCATATTTTTTAAAAATTACTTCCTGCTAACTTTTGCACATTATTGGACAATTATTCAGGACTGTATTTTAGTCTGTTCAGAAGCGTGTTTCATGTCTTTTTAGTTTATCCTAACCTATAGTAAACATTCTCTGAGGCATACGCCTGTGATATGTATGTTTCTATGAGTTTTCAGACCTCTTGCCTTGGGTAAAATATCAAAACTAATACTTAATAATTGTTTTTCCCAATAATATAATAAACCTATGACACGGCAGTTGTCTATCTCTTATGATTCGTCTATTATTTTAAGACCTAAATGGCAAGAAATGTTTGACAACGAATTCTATATTTTTTTAAACAAATAGTTGATACTTTTTCTTCACTTTTCCCGTGCTGGAACGATTCGAGAGGTTATATAAAAGAGACTCCCGAGACAAAATTGATTTTAAGCCTTGATTGCATGTGAAAATTTTGTTTCCTGAATTTCCTGAATCTATGAGAAGTTAATTGAAATTGATGACGCTGATTTTTAGTACAGATCATCGCGTTTCCACGTTCACGCGTTCTCGCGGTTATTAATGGGGTTGGTTTGGCTTGGTTGTAAGTAGCAGAATTGGGAAATCGACTTTACTGCTCGAATATATTTCTATCCTTCCCAAAAATATGAAAAATACAATTGCACGATAACATTTCTCCTTTTATGATCACATTCATTTTGAAAAAAGATCGCGAAGCAGATTAAATGTCATTCATTTATACCGGTACATGATGAGCAATTTACCTATTGTACACATAAGGCTCAATACGCGGGGAGCGTATTATAACATATGATGATGATAAAACAATACTCTTAGGAATAGTGACGTGGTCCAGAACTGATGTTCAAAACATGGACAATATGTATGACTGAAGTTTTTTTGGGTAAAGTCTACGGTATTTACTTCCAGAATTTAAGTATCTTTTTCAGTGTAGTTCATGATAAAGGTCTACGGTATATACTCTCGGGATTTAAGTATTTTTTCAGCCTAGTTTCAAAATAAAAGTCTATTGTATTTGCTCCCAGAATTTTAAGTGCCTTCCTAAGCCTAGTTCCTTCTGTACCTTCTCCTGAAGAAATTAAATCATCAATCTATGTCCTTTTTGTTCTTAGATTGCTTTCTAAAATGAAACTGGAAATGAAGACATCCATTTTGCACGTGTGAAGACAAAATTGAAACATACTGTATAAGAGCATCTCGTGGGGTCTTTTTAACCAAATTACTTCCTCGACACAGGCAACGGAAATCCATTGTTGAAAACCCTCGAAAATTTTTTCATCAACTACAAATTTTTCTAGTTAATAATTTTAGACCTTACATTTAATTTTTTACTTCTCTGCCTCTCGCCTTGGGAAGGATAACGTATATTGCAACCGACCTCCTACAGAAGTGTCTTCGTATAATATTTTTCTTCGTCTTTTAACTGACGGGATTCGATAGCCTCAAGAATTAAAAGACAAACAAATGTATCCATCCTAATAGCACTCGCGATTGAAATGTTCTTGTACTTAGCATCGTTAACCCTACACTGTATGGTGTGTTGAATATGGCACATTCAGAATTTTGCTGTATATAGTAATAGTTGATTGAGACAAGTGCATTTCTACAGTTTGTACCGCTAATGAGACATGCTAGACATAAAATGCACACGTATGATACGTGTTCGACACTCCCTCAAGAGGTAGAGTTACGCCACTACGGACGAGCGCATACGTTGCTATTTTTCTGTTTCTGGAAATAATTCATGCAGTGAAGGGTTGAGAGACGGTTAAGAAACGAACCAAACAAGCAAGCAGTAACTGTGCATTATTATTTGTTCCTAAGTTCGTAAATTTCTCTACAAATTCAAAATGTTCAATGTGATTCCCATTGTAAAAACATGAAAAAAACGCACAAATAAATAGATAAATTTATTCACTCAGAAACTTATGAAGACACGTCTGGTTTTATAGTATGAAGTATGAATTAAAGTCCCCACTTTAAACCTTTATTATTTTGTATTTTAGATGGAATATAAGCTTCAAAGTTTTCAAAAGAACATTTGACTTACTCACTCGTCTTCTAATAATAAGAATCACACATGCGGATTCATTGAAAATGTAAATTTCTCTTAAAATATTGTTTTTTCCATCGATCTTTTTACTCTCGCAATTTCAACTAATCAGCTCGTAACTGAACGTCAGTTTTGGATACTTAAACTCTTCGCGTGTTAAAACAATTTCTTTTTGGTGTACCAATTATGTAAGTTACATGAGAATCTATTCAATTTTGTGCTCGGCTTCCGAATGAGTTACCACTACGCACAAGTTGATTTATTTCAACGTAACCTGTTTAAGAAATGTAGTATAATTCATTTACTCGCTCCCAGCAGTGAGCGCGAATTGACATTCTTGTATTACCTAAGCCTGGCCATCTTTCTCCAGCCGTAACAGCGTTAACTAATTTAGTAGTGGTTCTTGTGGATTCCGGTCTATTTGGATTCATTGTAATTTCCGCAGATCCTTTCACTAGTATGTTATCTGCATAATTTCTATGTTTCGTTTTTTAAATATTATGAGTTTTTCATTTTTTGTAAGCTTGATCATAGGAGTTAACTTCTCGATAACTTTCGAGCGTTCGTTTTAGAAACTTTGTGCCAGGAGCACTAATAAAAAAGTGTGTTTATTTTTCAATGATTCGTTTGGAACTGATTCGGTAATTTTACAAGCTTTCTAGGTGGAGGAAGTTTTCAACGATCTTTATTTACAATACCTTGTCCAGGTTTTTCATTATTTATAGAGGTTTTTAGACCTCTCATGTATAATTTATTTGCAGTAAATAACAAATTATGAAAATATAACTCCTCACAATGGTATGTTATCATTTTTTAGACATAATTTTACAATCTTACTTTTTTTTGATCTGGACATGTTAATTTCATCTTTTGTACTTTCATTTCATGGAATATCATATTATTTCGTATAGATTTAACGTTAATGTATTTATTCCATCTGACAATATATTTCTCGCTTCAAAGTTTAGTGGTAGAAGGAATTAGCCAGAAGGTATGTGTCTCAGAGACACCATTCTACCTCCAATTTATTGTGAACGTTTTTCTGCTTCGAAAAATTGGCACAAACGTCCACATTTGTATGTTGCAGTTTGTGCAGAAAAATAACTCCCTGTCAAAGTTATCCCTTTATTGAGGTAGGTATATAAGTTATGTATTCAAATAACTCATACATATCTACATTGATAACTGAATGGCTGAGTCACAAGCGATCTGTATAGTTGCGCGTAAATCGTTTTGCGTTAGATTTGTTATTATTTTCTTAGCACTATAAACTATGGCAAGTTCTTCTGTCCTCTTCACTTGTGTTATTGCGTTAGATTTGTTATTATTTTCTTAGCACTATAAACTATGGCAAGTTCTTCTGTCCTCTTCACTTGTGTTATTTACCCAAGCTACAAGAAGTTCTTAAATTTTATTTTTTCTGGAAACTTCCGCTCGAGGTTTTTGCTTGTTTTTCGCTGCACATCACAGCACGCAAAACCTGTTCATTTATTAGTAATTTCCTCCGAATGTGGAATATTTGAATGACTCATGTTAACCAAGCCAGGTGTGTTCATTATTTTTATTACTGTTTATTTCTCTATACTGCACTGTCGCCACCATGGTAAACATATGCAGAATAGTTGTTTTGCTCGATGTCCTGTTGTTTTTGCCGTGAACCTGTTGGAATGTACGAGCTCTGGGGAACTATCAATTAGAAATTGAATAATAATATTACAAAGTTACACATTAACAATGACATAATTAGTTTCCTAATCTTCTAAAATATTAGTGACTACTAACTTTTCTACTCTTTATTATTAAACTATATAGTTTTCATAAATATACTATATATTATTTTTTTTAACAATCGTTCATTCAATTTATTAATGCTTAAATTGTTAGGAGTTTTAGCGAAGGCTTGGAGTGAAATTTTTTTTGTAGGTAAAATGTTATTTACCCATATTTAAAATTTGCTACTCTCTTACACTACAAAATTACCGTAACTGTTCATTATACGTACAGCCTTTTTCTAATGAGTGTTTTGTGTTTCTTCCCATTGTGTAAACAGAAGAAAGATTTGAACACTACCAAATGTTGTATAGTTTTTACTTTGAATGTGTCGTAAAGGTTCAATCTAATGTTAACTAAAACTTAATGATTTATTTCTCATTTCTCTTTTCGATAATTTGTTGGTAGAAAAATGAATTTTTGTCCATAATTCTGAGCTCTGCTTTGTCAAGCTCGTTGAGTGCAAAGACTTCGATCCCTGTTCTTTTTTGAGCCTGGAGTAAGTTCGCCGTATAACATTTTCACATGAATATAAATGTGAGCTGAGAATTTTCCTTGTAGGCCCCTCTGAAGATAGCGTCCTCGAACACTCCCTGTTACTGCTACTGCATTTCGAATGACCCAGTCTCTATGAACATCAGCTCCCGGCGATCTGGTGCTGTTGTCGGCGAGGCGTTCACAATTAATGGAGAGATCTGCAGTAAGAGTCCAGAAAAGGTCGCCGTTGCCCTGCACCAGGTTGGCTGGGGAACACTAGTATATTATGCTAGGCGGTATAATGAATGATGAGATGTCATTACCTGTTTCATGTTATGTGCATCTTGAATGCCAAATTTCTTCAGTGTCTTAACATGTTTTTTTAAGTATTTTGTTTTAGAGCTCTCTCTTAATGAAATACTGAAAAAAAAATACCATTTTTTTTCTCGCATACCAAACACGTTGAACAACTCGTAAAAATAGAAAATACAATTAATTTATAATTGTGATATTATACATTCCTCAATTCCGTTGATGAGATATGCCATTGACTCTTGATTTATTCTGACATATACATCAACTATTGAGTTTGCACTGTTGAAGTCGGAGTAACCTATACTTTGCAGACGGTGGAGTATCATGCCATGGGTCGCTCAAAAAAAGTGTCCTCTGAAGTGTCTAAAATAGAGATGAAGTCCACCGGCGAGGAAGACACCTGGTATTTGAGGGATGTCTCCTTGTTGGTGCCGCCTGTTGTACCGGGGCTGCATTTCTGCAACATCATGGATGTTTCTTATCAGTTGAAGGTGCAGACTCTGACGAAAAATTTAAGTTTATCGAACATAATTTTAAAGTTTTTTGAAGTTTTGTCCTTTCTTTTCGCACAGTGATGAGTCACCAGTTGTTTGACTCATTAAGCAATACGTTTAAGTTTTTGTAATTATACAAGCATACCTAACGTGCCAAATATACACATGTAGATGTCGAATTTTGCAGAATGTCTTTTATCAGTTGAATTGGGGAATGAAAATACGGGATAAGAGCTCGAGGGCTGAAAAGTTGGAACCTGATAATTTTTCAGAAAACAATCTCGAAAATCGTGTGGATATGAATAGAATTGTCTTACAGAAGATGTTAGGACTCCTAACTTTGTGCATCAGATTATATCACGTGTTCAGGTAGTCTGAAACACACATGTGATGGTCTGAGGTAATAGACAATAATTTTGATTGAAAAAGTCGAATAAGTGTTTTTTTCTCATCAAAAGTAAGCTTTCCCGGTGAAAGATGCATCAAAAAGGTTAGACGAGTATGAGGAACAGCATTCAAAAAATTGTGCCTGCATTGTATGCTAATGAATTTATTTCTTGAAATTTTCCTCGATTCTTCCTGCTTTGGAAAAACGCTTCGCGCTTTAGGTACAAATTGCTGTAAAGAAGCTTCAAGTTATTACTGTGGTCTTGTCTTGAAATACAGCATATAATTTCTAAGTCACATCATTAAAAATTTCATACAAAACTTGGTTAAAGTTTAAATGACCTTATTTATCCGATACTACCATAGCATACTTAAATACGTTTACAGACGAACAAGCTAGAAAATTTAAAATACATTTAGCATACAACAAACACTAAGTTTTTACGGAACGGGACGAACAATACAGTTCCACTCGATTAAGATATATCCGTGCTCTTAATTGTCAAAAATCATTTTACGATTCATGAATGCCCGATTTTCCTTTAGTATTCTGTCGCACTGATTCCTTGTATGCCTCATTTCAAGTCTTCCAATTATTTTTGCCGAGATATTATTCTTAGTTTATATCAGGTTTAACCCCAACTGCTTATGTCTATTGAACAGACATATCAGCAGCACAGTAGCGCAGCAGGGGAGGGCCACGTGAGCCATGGCCCCCCTCGAAATGCTGAGCTTGTGGCCAGTTTCAGTCACCGTTTTAACTAAAAGAATAAAAAGATTACTGATAATTAATGTCTGGCTCCCCCAAAAAAATTTTCGGCGGGCAGCGCCACTGGAGCAGAAGACTCGATATTGAAAATGAATTAAAGAAAGCTGCTGCGACAACATGTGTTTTAACTTTACATTGGTAACACATTTGAAATGTATCTTGAAATTTGCAAGCGTTGTTGAACGTAAAGGGAAATCTTTCAAAGGATGTTGTTTTTTGAAGTGAATGATTCGTTTGTGGTGCGCATTTGTGTTTTTAATGCGATGCAACAATGGATACGTAACAGAGTAGTGTCATTGTGAATCTGACTATTATTTCAATTTGAGTGTTGAAGTTAAAACGCTCTGATAGGAACAGGCTTGCATTCGTTCAGTCAAGTGATCGAACGTTCATTATTACTTTTTCTCTCCGATTATTTGTTACGCGCCTGTTGATCGTCTCCCGCTGTGAAAGTTTGTAGAACTCCAGCTCACTCTATTTTATAATGAAAGCACGTTCTTGGGAGCTATTGTTTTTTACTTTTCGCTGATATCGCTGAGGAGTTGTCCGGTATCCAAAGAAAAATGTGACTTCATTTTTTGAAGCATTTCTCGAATTGTAGAAATACTGAGAACGCTTGCCTTCTAAGTGTTTCTGACGCCATTTAAAATTAGGTCATAAATCTCAGGGTATTTTTAAGGTTGTGTTCAAGTATTATTTTTTTTGCATGATTAATTCCTTATGATATACAAAACTTTAATGAAATCCTTACCTTTACATGTTTTTTTGATTCAGGTCAAGGCAAGTTTTGGATGGTGCACGTCAGTTTCTGGCCAATGTGAGTTTTTTGTTGGCACTGTGCCCTTCTTCGTGGATGGCGGTGTGAGTGGACACTCTGGAGACGGTGTTCATGCGGATAACTTCTCAGCTCGAGACTCCGGATATTCTGCTTCATCTGTAGAATACCCTACTCCTTCGAGTTATCTTGATCAACCGCAATTAGCAAATTCGTCGTCTTCTGAGAAGTCAGATCTTATTCCAAATTCCAATCCTGCGACGAAGAATCCTTACTCTAGCGGAATGTATTCCAATTTTTCAACCTCCGATGAGCCCTCGCCGTATTCCATTGTGATCAGTTCTGGTGTGAAGAAAAACTCAGGTGCTGGAGATGCAGTCACGTTGCCTCCATCCTCGAACCTCTACCCTAACCGACGTAAGACATAATTTTAAGAAATACGTGTAACAGGACATAGTATTGCTTCTGCTTTCTGAATTCCTGAAAATAGATAAACATAACTCTTCCAGAATTCTTGAAAAGTTTGAATTATAAGTTTAAATAAAATTATCAGTCACACATTCTCGATTAGATTGTTGCAGCAGTATTTTTGATATACCAATCAGAATTCCGAGTAGAAATTCGTAGAAACACACCTTGTTCATAAATTCCCTGAAAATTTAACAGCGAAGAAAATGCGAAAAAAATTAGTCATATTTATTCATAAGAGAGAAAAAAAACGAAAACGTTTCGGAGACCAGCTCCATCACCAGTTCTGTAAAATACAAAGTATGATCAATCGAACGCAAGCATGTAAACACAGTCGATACTAAATTCTAAAATTTACAAAAAAAAAAAAGACAACTATGCATTAACTATTTGAAGGGGATATGAGGTAAGCATGTTGTTTAAAATTAGTTTTTCCTTAAAAATATGCAAAGATTCTAAAATCCTAAGGTCAAAATCACGGAAAGAACTGTCTATTATTTTAAAATCACCATCACGAATTATTGCACTACACTTCTCAGCATGGCTGCGTATTGCTGAATGAGGAGGATTAGCCAACAAGTTACCAGTACGGAAACTCCTTCCACGGTGCTCTGCTACTCTTGCGTAAATATTGCGCGACGTCACTCCGACGTACGCCGATGCGCACTGCGCACAACTATACTTATACACAACAGAAGAGCGCATGAGCCCAGGAATCGAGTCCTTGAATCGAAAAAATGAACCCATATTTGCTTTGCTAATCAAAATGACTCGTAAACTTACTAAATTCCCTGTTTCCGTAACTTCAGGCTAAATGGTGCCTTTCTCCGTCCTCTTTTTGGAACATTTTTTTTGCGGTTAAGGACTCTTGAACAAACCCATCTAGTGTTACATGGTCTTTAACTCTCTCAGATTTCCCTTTAATTATGCAAATGCACATTCTTTGAAAATATAGGAATATATATACAAAAGCAGCGAGGACCTGGGGGTGTTTAGCGAAAATATTATCAGATTCATTGATCCAAAAACGATTGAAAATTTTTCGCCATTTTAGAAACGAATGTTCGATTAGCTTTCACATTCGCTTGAACTTATAGTGTGTGTTGTCAGTATGACACGCAAAAATGTGTTGAGATCATTTTGAATTAAAGCTTGTCGCTCTCAGATGTCTAAAAAATTCTCTAAAAAAATGAATAGAACTCAGAATCATATTTAACTATTTGAAATGTGCGGCGTTTTATCTTTCACTTTTCAGTAGTTTCTCCCACATAGCCTGCACTAAACATACCTGAGTATATTTGCATCATAATTGATGCGAATACAGGTATGCTGTTTCACAATTATTTGAGACATCAAAATTGATGTCTTAAATAATTTTTTGGTTTTTAAATTTGTTGTGGTAGGAAGAAAAATATGCAGTACTATTCTCTCAGAAGTTAGCAAGACGATAGCAAAGGAGGCTGCAAAAAAATTACAAACGTAGGATGCTGACTTTTTGAATGAATTACCGTATGTCTATCTTTCTCGCATCAGGCATTTTCAATTACTGTAAAACTTCTTACAGCCCTGTGATTGGCATTTTTCTTTTTAATAAAGACTAATGATGGCTTTTGTCTTCTCAAAGTTTGAATCGATATTTTTAATCTTTTTCAATTTTATCGACAGCGAGTTCTTGTAAGCACATGCAAGGTGAACGCACCGATGTGATGAAAATTTCTTCATTGAAATTTATGACCTGACACTTCATTTCAGATTTTTAGTTCTAATCAAAGACCAAACGTCGAGTCGCTAAGTTATGGCTCTTGGTTTGAGGACTATGAATATCGGGATTTGTATAATTAAACAGCAATATGAGGATAATGATGAATTTCAGTTCCTTGTGTCTGGTCTACAAAGACTAAGTGTACTCGTAATGAAATAAGTTTAAAATTTAGAGTCTTTGAGCTTTTCACAGACCGAGATGAGATCGAATAGAGTAATAAAAAAACGATTTTTGACGACGTGGAAAATTGCTGACACATGCCGGACATCACAATCTGCGAATGCAAGGGATTCACGTTACTGATCATACTCGCACTTGACTGTTGGAACTTCGCTAGAACAACATAGATTGCTCCTTATGAGCACACCAATCACCTCGAACAAAAAGGTGAAGGATCCATCGTATTTTACAATTTTTCTGGAAGAAAACAGTTCGATACTTTGATGGTTATAGTTTATTATATGGTGTACAGTGTGGGTTGATACTTTTCCCTAATCGTTTTCTCTCGTAGGTCCACCGGTTGCAAAGCCGTGCTGGTTCTCCTCAAAAAGCCGATTCACCATCGGTGAAAAGGATCCGCCTCCGATGTATCTTTCCTACGAAGGCTGCTTCTGAACTACTTCTCGCGCTCTCATGACCAACACACTGTAACCATTTTCTGAAAGTGTGTAGGGGTGCTTTCTATGAGAACCTTGAATTGCTTTATTTCTCCTAGAAGTGAATCGTAAATTATAGAGAAATTTCTCTTCTCTCACCTCATGAGTAATCGGACTTTTTGTGCGCTAAGATTACTCGCGCTGCAAGGAGTGTCACGTCTTTCATGTTAACATTAGTTTCAACTTTTCTCAAATATTAATTGCTCTGATCTTGAAAAACTAGTTCTTTCCGTGTTTCGTACGGCAATTTTTTTAGCTAAAGGCAATCCAAGGAAAACCGAGAGGTTTTCTAACTTTTGTAGTAGTTTTTCAAATCGATTAACTTACAAGCATAACAATTAAATCACTGACAGGTCAGCCCCACAAAATGAGAGCAATTGATCTAGAAAGTGACTCTGCAATAAACTTTTCAGAGAATGACGTGGATTCCTGACCTCAACTTGATGAGGATTGCTGTTGGTGTTAGTTATCGTTCAGAGTATCTCAAGGAATGACGAATTTAATAGTTGTCGTTATGTTCGTACTTTGCTTTGTCATTACTCACTTGGTTTTACTCTTAATTTTTGATGAAAAATCAATGCTGCGTGTTATATGCAGAGGACCGTCCTAAGTTTTCATGATCTGTTCTCTTTGTTTTCTAATTGAGCTTGATATCTGAACGCTGTTATACTCGTATATCTTTTAAATGCCAAAAAAGTGAAATGGCAAACTGAATCTCATCAGAAGAAAAATTGCCACTTGTGTTGTGTATTTATGCCGACATCGACTACGTCACGAAACAAATTTTTGTAACATGTCGCTTAACCTAAAAACAGAAAATATTTATGAATTGAATCTCAGCGAGACTTAACAATTTATGACCACCTGCGAAATAGAATGCTCAACAATTATTTTCTGGTCTCAACTTTACTCAAAATTTCCCCTAAACTTAATTCAACCTAAACCTAAATTTAACCTAATTTGTTCTCAACCTTAACTTCAACTACAACCTCATCAATGACTGTACCCTCATTCTCAACACAATCATAGCCTTGAGCTTAAGAGAATTTGAAGTTTGTTCAGTAACTTTTTTACTCGAGCGATATTGTAGCTCATGAAAGCTAATGTAGAGGTTCAACTGTGTTTTGATTTCTTATCAAGCTAAATGTGTGAAGCTTTTTGAAGAAATAAAATAACAGTGTTTTGTTGACGCAAAAAAGTACTGCTGAACAGTGTTCTTCATATCATAATCTGAGACTACACGTTATCATACTAAATTACATAACTTTCTGTTTTCAACTTGTTTGTTAATAACATTGTTACTATTCGTGTAATGATACTTTTTATTCGTTATTTTCGCCAAATTTTGAAGCTGAATGAATGTGCTTGTCGATTGTTCATTTATGTAGACTTTTCCAATTGAATTTAGTTTGTTCTGCATATTTTACCTACGCAATCCTCAAATTGAATGCTTGTATTAAAGAGTTGTTCGAAAACAATGATTCTATTTCATTTGTTTAGAAAACCGAAAATAGATTCTAGTGAAGTCTGAAACTGTTTTTAGACGGACATACTTGTTTATAAAATACTGGTTCTTCTTTTTCCCCCCTTAATTTTTTCTTTTGTGTTGTATGGTGAATTTAACAATCTGAAAATAGCTTTTGACCCTTAAACAATGTGTATTTCCATTTTATTGAAATTCGTCTAAGGTGTGAGGTGAGTGGCTAGGGTTTCGTCTCGCGTTCTCGACATGACAGGGTCTTTCAGTTTTAAAGAAAGAACTTAGTTGATTGGGTAAAAATTAAAAGGTTTACATCCAATATCGTCCCTGAAAATGCAAAGTGTTTAATGAATTTAAAATGTCTAATTACAGTTGCATGTGATTTTTCAGTGTTGCCTCAATATACATCGTCACAAACTCCTTTCCCACATGATTATGCATGGAAAAGAGAAGCATCTCTCAAATACTTGTACAAGTGTGAACTGAAGGACAGAACTGCTGGTACCTGCATATAAGTATGTCGGCGTGCGGGAGTGGATCTTAGTTGGAAAGCTAGCAGGTACGCTTGAGTTTATTATTATATAAGAAAGTTTCAGCCTCCCTTTACCACGACAAAGATGTTCAAGGAGTGGAAGGATGAAGGCACCATTTAGTTTGGAGTTGAGGGAACGCGGAATCTATGCACAAGGTGCATAGAAACAGTAAGCCAAGAAACGAGGAAAAAATGAAGAAAGTAGTAAGTGCTGAAAAACAGGACAGCAGTGAACCTAAAAAAGATGGCCTGTAACAAAACAAAAACCTATTCTACTTTTAATAAAAAGAAAGCCTAACTAACTCTTAGCTTAGCTTAACTGTACGCTTGAAGATGAAACTAAACCGTTGCTGTGATTGAATTCGGCTCCATTCCAATCTCCACTGGTACTTTTTGCATGGTATGTCACATTTTTACAGAACATTACGTTCCAAAACAGGCCTACGTGAGAAAGATTCTGATAACACATTGGCTGAAAAATGAGGAGTGCGTGGAATATGTATCGAAGACGGAAGCAACCCTTATTAACAAGTTGTCATTCAAATTAGTTGCCTCCATAATCAACGATAATCGTAAAAGCTAAAAGGGGCTTCTTTTATGATTATTTTCCCGTCTCATGAATACAGAGGATATATGAGAACAGATGGAATTAGTAGGAAATCGAAGAATTCCGAACAAAGAAAAATTTTGCGGTACAAAAGAGTACCCTTGACTAGAAGAGAAGAGCTACGAGTTCGGGATTACAAAACTCAAACATTCCTACATCGAAATAATTGTTTTGATATGATTTGAAGAACTAAAAATTCAACATCATAACGTTGGGATCTGAAGAGATCTAATGAAAATAGAGAAAGTATGTTCTAGTAAGTCATTCCATTATATAAGCTGGTCGCATTCTTGGCTGTTGAGTAGTTTATTTGAGAAGACAAACACAATTATTTCCAGCAACTAGAGGAAACACAATTTTTTTTTCACGTAATATTCCGTACGTCATTTTTGGCCAACGCCAACGCACAACTGGATACTTATTCTCACTTGAGCTGTGCCTAGAGTCTACATCGAATGCAACTGTAACAGTTATCAAGAAATGCAAAGATTAGAATTGCAGGAAAAAATCAAGCTCATAACACAACGCAACGAACAAATTTTAATAACTCCAGTACACAGATCAATCGAAATGCATGAAGCTAAAAGATTATTGGAAAACAAATAAACCAATGAGACAACGTTAAACTATACCTTCTAAAGGAACAAGAAGGAAATTAAACAGTAAGAAATGCGAGCTTAATCAAACTCTACTTTATTTTTCATAAGCATTGTTGCGTATATTTATTCAACACAGGTAAAAAAAATTCTTCTACATCATTGGCGTAGACTTGTTTCTTCTTCATCTATAAAAAGGATTTTTTTTTAATTTTCCGCTCAGAGAATTGGAAGAAACCTAAAAATCTGGAAGGGGGTGCGATATAGCAATGCCCTGCTGAGTGCCATAGGCCTGAACTTGCTTCAGTTCAGCATCGGACATTCCTTGAGCGTGAAGACGAATGCGCTTGGCTTTGGTCTCTTTAACAACTATCACAAGTTCATCCATGCTTGCTTTCGACAGTTTACACCGATGAAGCCACAGCTCGCACAAACTGCACAGAAAATACATGAAGATAAATAAAAGCAACAAAACTATAACAAAAATACATAAAAGCAACATAAATAAATAAGAGCAACAAAATTAAATTAGAGCAACAAAAATAAATCAGAGCAACAAAAATAAATCAGAGCAACACAAATAAGTAAAAGCAACATAAATAAATTAAAGCAACAAAAATAAAAAAAGCAGCAAAAATAAGTAAAAGCAACATAAATAAATAAAAGCAACATAAATAAATTTAAGCAACAAAAATAAATAAAAGCAACAAAAATAAATAGAAGCAACAAAAATAAATAGAAGCAACAAAAATAAATAGAAGCAACAAAAATAAATAGAAGCAACAAAATATAACAAAAATTTAGAAAAGAAAAATATGGAAGTCATAAATATCTAAATATGTATTGTGAGTATTAAAGACTTTTAGATTAAATCAGGGTTGAGACGGGGATTTTGCTACTTCACTCTTTTATGAGTAATTTATTGGTACTCGCGACGCCAGGAAGTTTGATAAAACTATGAAATCTCCTAAAATCAAAAAGAAAAATTAAAGACTTAACGGGAAAAATGAATCTGTTGTGCGAAAATGAATGCCGATTGCGGTCATAAATAAATGGGAGATGGGATTCAATGTAGCTACCTAAAAGAAATTTATATAATGAATATTAATATAGAGAAAAATATCCAGAACCTGTCAGAAGATGAAAAATTCGTGGGGCAAAAATGCGCATTTATGTTGGGCAAGAACTAATAAATAATGAATGTGACGTTATGCACAAGGTTAGATATACAAAGGAGAATTGAGACAAAAAACAAGGAAATTTTTCATGATAACAAAGGTATAATGAAACAGTATTAGCAGAAAATTTTTCAATGATTTAAATCGGAATTCCCCAAAGAAATGCCAAAAATTTTGTTCCAAAACGAATAGAATTATCGGTACAACTTGTTCAAGGTCAGTAGTAGGCTTGGTATGGGTCTCCCTTGTGGGACTACATTTGCGAATATTTTTTGTGCTAGTGGGACAAAAAATGGCTAGCAGAATGTTCCACAAATTTTATACCTGAGTTATAACTCTGATACATATATTGATGATACTTTTATATTCTTTCGGGGTCTTATTCATTCCCTCTTATCAGAGACTATTTAAGTTCTAAGCACATGCCAATAAAAATCCCTATTGAAATCGTGACAAAAACTTTTCAATGTTTTTGACTCAAAAATTACTGGAAGAGGCCATGTGTCTAATTGATCTGTTTTTCGGAAAACTACTTTCAGTGGATTGGGTTTGAGCTTTCTTAAGGCCCTATTACACGGGGCAACACTTTGCCTCGACTACGGCAACTGAAATGACGCAACTTGTGGGTGCGCTATTAGACGAGGCAACCAGTGTGGCGTTGCAAATTGCAGAGGTAGGTTGCGCTCGCAGTGACAGCGGCGTGTGTCGTCTTCATTTCATCATTAAATAAAAAGCATTAAGAACGTATCAAAACTTAGATCCTGTTTTACGCGTTTGAGTGTCCTTGCATCATTTGTTGTCTTTATTCTCTAAAGTGGATGATATTGAAGGGTCACACAACTATTGATTCAAAATAATTCTTTGATGTATTATTAACTTCTATGAAAATAATCATGAATTTGTGAGAATCAACATGAAATGCACTGTTGAAAACATCACAATATTGTACTAAGTTTTTCACATCTTTTTTACAGCTTACATTCGCATATCAATAAAATAATTTGTGTTTTTATACCGCACAGAAATAAGCAAAAGAAACAGCAAATTACTTGATCAACACTTTGACTGCGGCAACCAAATATTAAGTTCAACACCAAAATCAAATTTTAAGTCTATTGTAGTAAACTATTTTGAAAATACCAAACATGAACTGGATCGTGCCTTCATTTAGCTTTGATTAAATATTTATGAAACTTGAGTTGGCAACTAGTTGTCGGTCAGCAGCATCATGAAAATTACCTCCGTGTACCACCGGTGGCGCACGTCGCAGTCAAAGTGCTAATAAATGTCCTATAAAATGGAATGCTATCAAGTGTTATATAAGCAATTAAGTATCATTTTAGGCACATAATTAGTCGTAATTTCTGTACACAATAAAGCGGAATATTAACATTTACCATTAATTCGTGATGCGTTTCATTTTTAATTGTCCATTAAAATTATAATCCATTATAATTGAATGCTTATCAGGTAGTATTTTAAGATAAATGAACTGGTCAGAAATTTAAAAATAATAAACCTAGGTTTGTAAGTTTAAACAGTTCAGCTGAATATGATGTAGCTATCGAAGCCATCAAAAAAATAGAAAAACATTACTACCTGCCACAAAAGTGACAGGAAAAAGAAAATTTACTCTGTGAAGTCAGGTAACTTATGTGCATTCATTTTACTTTTCTATCATAAGTAGCGAGTAGAAAAATAGGCAATATTTTATTCGGCTTTCAATGATCAAACCATTTTAATATGTTTTTTAGACTTGAACCTAACTATATCAATACCGCGAATGAATGAATTTAACACTTTGACTGCGACATGCGCCACGGGTGGTACACGGAGGTAATTTTCATAATGCTGCTGACCGACCAGTAGTTGCAAACTCAATTTTCCTAAATTTTTAATCATAGCTAAATGAAGGCACGATCCAGTTCATTTTTGGTATTATTAAAATAGTTTACTACAATTGACTTAAAATTTGAGTTTGGTGTTGAACTTAATACTTAGTTGCCACAGTCAAAGTGTTAATTCAGTAATTTACTGCCTCTTTTGCTTATTTCTGTGCGGTATAAAAACACAAATTATTATATTGATATGCAAATATAAACTGTAAAAAAGATGTTATAAATTTATTACAGTTTTATGATGTTTTTAATAGTGCACTTCATATTTATTCTCACAAATACAAGATTATTTTCATAGAAGTTAATAATGCATCAAAATAACATTGAATCAATAGTTGTATGACACTTCAATCTCATTCATTTTTCGAGAATTAAAGCAATAAATAATGCAAGGACATTCAAAAGCGTAAAACAGGATCTAAGTTTTGTATCCGTTCCTAATGTTTTTCATTTAATGATGAAATGAAGAAGTGACATGCCGCAGTCACTGCGAGCTATAACCTACCTCTGCAATTTGCAACGCCACACTGGTTGTCTCGTCTAATAGCGCACCAACAAGTTGCGTCATTGCAGTTGCCGTAGTCGAGGCGAAGTGTTGCCCCGTGTAATAGGGCTTTCAGTTTTTGTAACAATAATTTCAAAATTAAAGCCATAAAGACCACATTGAATTGTACATACAATATTTGTTCAAATATTTCGATCTACATGATAAGGTTACTTTCCTGCAAAATTTTCTTTGTGAAAGTGGGTTTCCTTCTTTTGTCAATGTTCAAACTAAATAATTTCTGGCTAAGAAGAACTCAATTACTGGCACTGCTATAGAGTAAATACGTCTCTTTCGCGTTTTCACATACTTCGAAAATTTCACTGGTAACAAATAGAGAGATCTAGAAATTCTTTTTGAACGTCATTTTCCTGTTGCAAAACTAAGTATTGTGTACGGTTATTCTCTTAGTAAAGTAGGCTCTTTCTTCCGCTACGAAGACGTGATTGCAGAACGAATGAGGGTATCCCTTGTGTGCAAGTTAAATTGTGTACAATGTTCACAATAAATTTAGCTGTGTACAATGTACATCTGGCTGCATCGTCATGACGACTTTGCTGTTCTGTACTAGGATTGCACCACAACGTCGAGTCAGCTTTCGTAGCGGAAGACCTCTGACCTAACTGCCCCACTCGTCTACCCGCCATCACTTGGAGCAGTGTTGTGGCCGTACGGCCGTAGACAATTTTTTCATCACATGCACTGCTTAAGAATTATAAAATCGCTTCACATTTCCAAAGAAAAATCGGTCTTCAATAGTACATATAGCACATGGACTTTGCAAATTTTTGAGCAGATTTTAATGCGTCATTGAAGTTTTAAGAAACAACTGAACTGTTTCTTTTCCTGTCAATTTTTTAGACTACTTTCTGAGGATGGAACTGGTCTCCGAAACGTTGTATAAAATATACCTTGTAGTTATTTCATTTTTAAGCCTAGTGAAATTTTTTTTAAATATTATTCCAACGTTTAGTGCATTCTTTGTTTTCAAGTTCCACTTTACTGAACTTGCACATCTGTATAAGATTCATTTATTTTTCAATAAAGATATAAATCCAGACCCAAATTCTGATATCTATACATATATGTGTACATAATGTTACAGGATATGTACAAAAACTTATGATTTTTTGCTTACTTATTCGCGGGAGGAGGAATAAGTTCCGGAAGAACCTCAGAGCACCAAGTAACGTCTTTATCCTCAAGCTCCATGATGTGAAGACGAAGTGAACCATCCGGTGTCATTTGAATAGCTGATGTCACATCAACCGGGATGATGGTTTTACTGACGGCTACATCTGAAAACAAAAATTTCACATGAGCTCAGCACAAAGTGAAATCGTTTTCAGAAAAAAATGGTGTTTCACTGAAAAATTAAAAAGAGACCTTCAAAATACATTGGTTTCGTGTTTTACCGGTCACCATGTATTGGTAATTATTTTAAGAAATTCCAGTATAGAAGAGGTGTACAGCTTCAACATGAAAGTTCACTGAACCAATGAAGACATGTTATAGGTTGCGAAGTTCTGCTGATATGGGATTTAACTCATGTAAACAGAGGTGAAACTAGTATCTTGACAGAACTCATTTAACTGTAGTTTCTAAAGTAATTTAACCGTGAAATATACATAATAAGCAAAGGTGTTCAATGAACTAAGCATCAAAAAAATTATATTCTTTCAATAACAAAACGTACAATAATTCATAAAATACTGAGTGAAAAAAAAAGTACTTGGTCACCATACACAGTTTTAAAAGTGGGATTTCTGCTGGTTTCGTGATCTAAATACATAGATTAAAATCTGAAGAAACGACTTAAAAGACTTGAAATGTAAGGTCAACAGGAAATTTTGAAGTTTGTTTTAAAGTCGACTCTAAAAGTACTACATGATGCCAAAGCAAAGGGTCGTCACAAGAGGTTTGAGTATTATTTTCGCGCATACTAAGAGAAAAAGTTATTGTAATATTTCTGAGAATATAAATGTCCTTATAAGCATTATAGGTTACGTTGTGATTGATTATAACATTATTTTAGCCTCCCTTACCACGACAAATGTTCAAAGAGAGGAAGGATGAAGGCACTATTTAGTATGGAATTAAGGAAACGCGGAATCTATGCACAAGGTGCATAAAAATAGCAAATTAAGAAAGAAGTTCGTGAAACAAGATACAAGTTGAAGAAGAAAGTAGTAGGTGCTGAAGAACAGGACAGCAGTGAATCGAAAAAAGCTTGTCCTTACCATAACAAAAAACCCTTCATTTCAACAAAAAAGAAGGCCTTCCTAACTCTCAGCTTGGGCCCTAACATTTCCTCTGGGAGTGTTAATTCCCATAGATACAATAGTTGTATCCCCCTGAGGGGGGTTGCGTTGTGAATGAGTGGGAGATGACTGCGACACAGACATTCTCTCAAAATCTGAAGCACCTGGAAATATTTCAGCAAGTAATTCACAAAAAAACATTACATGAAATTAAACATATCTGTTTGTGACAAAAGATGTACGTCAAAAAAATTTAAGTGCTGCAAGAACGCCTATCCAGAATAATTAGGTATGAACTTTGTGGAAGAAACTCCAATCATTTTCACTTTGCAAGACCTCGTAACTAAAGAGACGCCATTTAAAGTGATGAATCTAATTTACGAGCGTAAATTTAGAGTATGGCGATAATTCTGGTCTACCAATTTTGAGACCTGAAGAGAGCATGATAGAGGAAGCATGGTGCCTGGATTGTGCCATGTCTTTTGAAAATGACTTTTGGCTAAGCTTTGCTGATTACTCAAAATTTTTGTCAGATCTTTTCATATAAAAACTGAGTGTAGCATTAACAACGAGACTTAGACACAAGCTAATCTCAGGGTTTTTTTTGGATTATGTTTTATTGATGTCGGATCAGCTAAAAAAAAGTTCAAAATGGATTGAGCAAAACTATGAAACTTTCTTTTTTACAAATGAAGCTCACAGAACGCAAAGACTTCACCTATAATGAAAATTATTTACCCCTTTTATCACTGACAATGCAACCAAACGAAGGCAATACAAGCGTTGTTTTTGGCTAATTGTTTTACTACTGAAACTCAAAGTAAGATCAAAGTGGAGGATACTGTCAGTATTACCGTAACTTTATTAGAGAAAAAGCTCACCAGTTTTCTCAACTTCCATCACTTGATTTGCACCTGCAGTGACGACCATTCCAGACGTCGGAGTTGAATCTGAAAATACATGAAAAACTATTAACCAGGTGTAATCTACTCAAAAACTGTCTTTGAATTGCTTCATGTGCATGCTTAAAAGGTACACAAAATTCTTACTCATAATTACTGTTCTCTTATTAGAATAGGTCAATTTTTTGACTTCAGTTTGTTGCATCTATGTTTTCTGCGGTTATAAAATGAAATAATTTTTCCTAAAAATGCGCTGAACTATCAAGAATCAGCTAATTTTTGGTCCTCGGTGAGATGTCACCTGACACTCATGATGGTGGAATGCCTAAAATTCTAAAATTTAAAATAAAAAGATAAAGCAACTTAAATAATACTTCTCCTTAAAACAGAATTAAAAGAATGTTTGTGTAATATAGAAAACGCTTCGTAAATGGAAATAAACAAACCATTGAAGCACGTGAATTTTAAAAGTAGTGGTCACTAGTATTTACTTAGGTCAGGCTCTTCAAAATTTTTTGTTATGATAGCGTTGAGGTCGGCCACCGCAGCTCCAGAATCCAAAAACAGACCCAGTTCACACAAGTTACTTGCACCCAATTCCAGCCAATTGCAGCTTCGAACGATGTAGCCGTAGAAGGCAGCCAAGCTTTTCCTGTAAATCGATAGGGCTTTGTTCATGAAAAGAATTATGTGGCATACACTTTTTGGACTCCATTGAAAATTAAATTGATCAAGAGGCGTTAAAAGAAGGTTATAATATGTACACTTACTTACCCAACTTCTTTCTTAATCATAGGTTCCAATCTACAATAGTCGTCCAAGAACTGAACGCCATGCAAGAACGAGTCCAGCAGCATAAGCCGGATGGAGCATCCTTTTCCAGCGAGGGCGATGAGCAGCTCAGACAGACAATGTATTGGGTTGCTCAGGGTTGACATCACAGTAACAGAGTCAGGTGGTTGGACATCTGATGTGCCCAGAATATTCAAAATATTTTGGGCATGTTTTTCACCTTCAATCTTCCAGTTCAACTCCTCAAACAGAAAACTTTCCTTAGTTTTCTTAAAATTTTCATGTGCCAACTGCAAGGAAAAAAAATGTGAGCTATTATTAAAGTTGAATAGAGGTAACATCAAGTTTTTCACTGTGTAATAATATATTTAATTTTTATCGTGTAATAAAATAAAAAATGTAGATATTCATTGGAAGCTGATAATAAACACTGCAAAAAACCTGCTACAGACGCAACACAGCAACGAATGAGGAAGGACATGAATAAAAGATTGAAAATCAAAGGATGAAGCACGCGTGAATTTCATTTGGATGAATATAATGCATCCTAAAAAGCCCATTAAGATCTATGAAATCAATGATAGTACTGAAAATTCTAACTATTTCTCTTCAGATTACTGCCCATACTTTTTGATATTAAAGTGAGAAAAATCAAAATCGGATTCATTTGACCCATCACAATTTATTCTAACCTAACCAAGCATTCTTTGTAAAGTCATAGATTACGCTATATGGCATCCGATAGAGCTTTTATTGATGAATTTCGGCAAGGGGTTTTGCGTCACCTGTACCTAAGGTAAGCTGGGTATAGATGGGTGATGGTCTTTGCACAGGAAATTTTGTTTCTTGAAAATTCATGCCTTGTATAATGGATTGAAAGATAAACGGTTTTAATTTTCATAATTTATATTTTTGCTTAGTTCTTTTATGAGCATCCAGCATTTTGTGAGTCACTTGATGGCTGTAATCACAATTGCAAAGCCAAAAGCAGCACGTTGTACCGTTACAAGGGCTCATAAAATTGACTTCTAACAGTTATTGCGTGGTTAATCAATACTCGTAATAAAGCATGAGAAATTGCTAGCACTTTGCTGACTAGGTGCATGTTGCGAGTAGGCCACAAAGACGCTCGTGTGGGATAGGGAAATTTTGAGGTTGTAGTGCCATAGTACCTAGATGCCATAGCACCTAGAAGCATAGCATCTAGATGCCACGGTACCTAGATGCCACAGTCCTAGATGCCACAATACCTAGATGCCACAGTGCCTTGATGCCATAGTACGTACCGAGATGCCATAGCATTTAGATGCCACAGTGCCTAGATACCAAAGTATGTACCTAGATGCCATAGTCTGTACCTACCTAGATGCCACAGGACCTAGATGTCATAGTATGTACCTAGATGCATAGCACCTAGATGCCATAGTATCTAGATGCCACAGTACCTAGATGTCACAGTACCTAGATGCAATTGCAGGTACCTAGATGCCATAGGATCTAGATGCAATGGTAAATAGATGCCACTGTACCTAGATGTAATGCTTCTCAGGCACAATGGCACATTGCTCCCTCACAACCTAATGAGATAAAATGGGCCAAAAAAGGTTATAAATATCCAATTTAAAAATCTACACACCTCACATTGCGAGTAGATTTTACTCGCATCGCTTCTTGAGGAAAGTTTCGTGAACTTCTTGTGACGTTGGTACCGGATCTCCTACACGCTACTCTAGCATTTTCTGTAATGCTAGAGTAATGCTGCCCAGTGCCTCAGTTTACACTGTTTCACTAAATATTATTAAGTTGCATTTCCATCATTAAAATGAATTTTAACTCTTTTTTAGTGCAGAAAAATATTTGGGCACTTATATTAGTACTGCAATGAATGACAGTAATGCTTGTGAGAGCAAGCTTGCTGAGGATAGCCATTTGCATTCTGAAAAACCAACACTCTTTCCCCAAATACAGTGTACCAAGAAAACGTGGCCTTTATGGTCTTAAGAAATTACTTTTTCGAGAAAAACATTTCAAAATAAGATATGATTTCAAATCAAATTATAATTTCACTTACTATCAAAAAGAAACATCTTGATCTCCTTGAAAACATTGCCTGCTCTGAATGTAGTTGAAAGCATTGGAAATGTCAGTGCCAACTTGATGCACCACCAATAAACTTTACTTATCAAGATTATGATGAGGCAAAGGATTGATTTCAGCAGGAAATATGTTGCCTTCCCAACGTTTTAAAAAATTTCAACATTTATTTAGAAGTTTAATTGATTCACCTCTAGATCAAATAAATGTTTTCATTTCACCAGGCAAGAATTCAATTAGTGTCTGAATCCTTTAAAGATCTTGCTTGGGTTGATTGAAACAATCTCTTTTCTCAAATGCATCAATGACCATGGAAATGGGTACAGAGGGTTGCTGGTTCCTCTCAAGTTCATCCCAAAAGCTTATAAAAAGTTCAAACTTGGGATTTTGGAAGACAATCTGAGCATTTTCAAGGTCTTTTATGCCTCAGAAACAAATTTTGAACAGTTTTAGTTTTGTGAATGCAAGCATGCAGCAATCAGTGTAGTGGTGCAGGGCATCCGTAAGTGGTAACCATGAATTTGCAAAATTTATCATTAGACCTTTTGTTGTGAATAAATCCAAATGGTGGGTATACATTCCATTTGCTTCACTGTTTAAAAGTTGAATCTCCATAGTTTTGCAGCCACTATATCTTTATTACTATCATCACTGTGTGTATGAAGGAAATTTTTAAGAGGAACTACGTGTTTTTAGTTTCGAGGATAAATTCACTTTAAAAATATCTACAACCTGACTACTACTTCTCTTTCACTCTTCAGAATGAATAATATATGTATTATGAGCTAATATAAGGATTAAAATCAGTGACCCTGCTTAAATATAAACATATTTTGACATAGTAGTTAGACAGTTACCGTACCTTTATTCCAGCGTTCAATGTAGAGAACTTTGAAGATGCCACCTCCATTTTCTGAGACAATAAAGAATGCTGAATATCACATTGTGTCATAATTTTTGCTAAAATTTCCAGTTTCCCCTTCAATGAAGCACTGCTTTCATTGTCAAAATCTTCAACAAAATCATTTGTGCACTTTTCATGAGCCAGCAAGTACTTTTTGCAGGACACAAGAGATTTTTCTGACTCCTTGATTAGTTCGATCACTTTCAGCCCTTCATTGCATATTTTAATGGAAGCTTTAATATCCCCTTGCAATTTGGGGGCAACTTGAAGAGAAAAATTTTCCTTTATGCTTGCAATTTTTTCTGGAGTTTGAAGCAATAATTCCAGAGTAACATTGCCATGGGCATAATGGTTCTCAGAAATGCACTCCTTGCAGGTTGCTACCAGACACTTGCAGCACCAGTATTCCAAACGATAAGAGTGCAGGTAACACACATTATAATTGGTCTTTTCCTCCTCCTCGGTGTTTGTTTGTCCAGAATTGTTGGGAATTAGCATGTACGAGATGGGCAACTTGTATGCCTTACAATCCCATTCTTCTCTACAGGCAGGGCAGAGTTTGTCCCCAGAAGTTTCAATGTCGGTCAGGCAAGCGAGGCAGTACGTGTGCCCACAGGGCAGCACCAGGGGCTTGCGGTTGGCACAATTGAATGACTCCTCACAAACTTGACAATTGGCTGTCACATTCATTTTGGAGGATATCTGCAAAACTTAGTGTTGGCAGACTCTTGTGGCAGTTGTTGGTTATACCAAATATTTATTACAATTGTAATGGAGTTGGAACTCTGCAAATAAAAAAAGCACAATACATGTAAGTGGCAAAATAAACAAATCATTAACCCAATACCATAGACTCGAATAATAACCGTGGAGCTGGGAAACGCTATAAAATTGAAAACCCATTTTATGTTCATTAAAAACCGCCGTTCTTTCCATTTTGTGTTCTGTTAGCCATAATCAGAGCTGAAATGCAGACATATATTGCCTGTAGTGTAAGCATAAATGTCTTCTAAAATTGTTACTCATATATTTCAACAGGAAAAAACGCATGTATTTTCATTGTGATGCCACACCTCATTCAGCATGCAGAAGTAACGCTGGAAAAATAGTAAGACTTGAATGCTGATCTTGTCTACTCTATTCACCGTATTCATCAGATAATGCAACAATTATAATTTTATTTTTCATTTTTGGCAAAGTTTTCTGCATAGAGTGAAAATTTTTTGACAAAGAATTATAATTGTATAAAAACAGCTTATTAACGTTAACATTGGTAAATTTTGACTCGTAGATATAATCCCATTATCAGCCAAAGCGAATGGTGATCTGAACAAATTATCGTCAACTTTTCTCTGAAATAATTAAATTCATCAGTTATTCACAAGAAGTATGATTTGCAAAAGAGAAATTAATAATGACTCAAGCAACAAAATGAACAATGAAGCATTGATATGAAAAGAAAAGTTTATGCTAGAGAGGAAACTGAACTCAAACACCTAAACACATCACTCTCATTCTTACTCAGATGTTAAAAACTTCTTTTGCGCAACAGTTTTCCTACCCTCCTAAGGCAAAAGTAAAACTTAATGTTAGGTTAAGGGTACCATCCAGGATTTTGATCTTTTTCTGTCAGATTCACTTGCAAATTGGTCAAAATATGTATTTTTTGAAAGTAAACCTTTTTCACTCTTGTCATTTTTTTGATTTAGGCCATTTTTTTTGTTTTCAATAAAAATGAGTTTTTTGATACATTTTTATGTATATTTCAAGACTTATCTCCTCATTGAATTTTGATGCTAAAACAAAACCAAAGACAGTTTTAGAATCCTTGGAACATTTCTAACAAAAGTTATTGACTCAATTTGAACATTTTGAAAAAAAATTTTGTGATATGTGAAACTTTATAGTAACATGTCAAACAATTATTTTTTGGTTTGGATCCATTTGAATTTTTTGGTTTGTCACATTTGAATAATTGAGTCGATAACTTTTGTTAGAAATGTTCCAAGGATTCTAAAACTGTCTTTGGTTTTGTTCTAGCATCAAAACTCAATGAGGAGATACAATTTGAATGGTAGAAATGTATTATTATTCATGAGAGCCCAAAAACAAAATATACTTTTGAATTGCAATATCACTGACAATTTATGTACATGAATGCAGTTTCTTTGATTTATTTCCATGTGCAAATAATGTGCAATATTTTAATTGTAAATTTCAATGTAACATAAGAAATATCGTGTATAAAAACATTTAGAAATATATTTTATTTGAGTACTTACCATGTACCTCATTTATATAGGCCCGGAATTTTCAACTTTGTTCGTCCGATTCGCTTGAAAATTGGTTAGTATAAGTATTTTTTTGAAAGTAAACCTTTTTGAACCTGTCATTTTTTTGATTTAGGCCCTATTTTATTTTTTTTTTCTTACTAAAAATGAGTCGTTTTATACACTTATGTATATTTCAAGACGTATCTCCTTTTTGAATTTTGATGCTAGAACAAAACCAAAGACAGTTTTAGAATCCTTGGAATATTTCTAACAAAGTTATTCAATTCAATTATTCAAACGTGACAAACCAACAAAATTTATATGGATCCAAAGCCCAAAAATAAAGGTTTGAGATGTTATAATAAAGTTTCGCATTTCACAAAATTTTTTTCTTCAAAATGTTCAAATTGAATCGAATAACTTTGTTAGAAATGTTTCAAGGATTCTAAAACTGTCTTTGGTTTTGTTCTAGCATCAAAATTCGATGAGTAGTTACGATTTGAATGGACCCTTTTCTGACACAAAAAAAGACACTCAATTTTTAATGATTTCGGCCCCATTTTGGACCCCCCCTGGGGGAGGGGTTCTGATGTCCGTAGCGCCATAATATTTCATGGCACAATAACATATACCCTAAGAATCCTTTTTCAACAAAAAAGAAACGTACCCAATTTTTTATTATTTCGGCCCCCTTTTGGACCCCCCCTGGGGGGGGGGGGGGTTTTGATGTCCGTAGCACCATAATATTCCATGGCACAATAACCCATACCATAAGGATCCTTTTTTGACAAAAAAAATTGAGTCAGGGGTGCCGTGCCGCGGGGGCCCAATTTCGCCTCGGATGGTACCCTTAAACTTAGGTTCAATATTCAACTCAAATTTGAAGTCAACAGAGTATGATAGAGTATTTGTGAAAGTTGAGTTTGTAGCTACTGGTCAGTCAGCAGCATTATGAAAATTGCCTTTTTGTACACACAAGCGGCTCACATCACGACCCACACGTGAATTGGAAATAGTTGAAAAATTCTCAGCTGCTAGAAAATACAGAGCAGTTTTATCTCAAACAAACGCTTCCAAAGCTTTAGATATGAGCACAATCATCGATCCAATGAATGAAGAAAATATGATTGGAATTCAAAGAAATTCAAGCAACTTTTTCCATTAGAGTTCTTAGCGGTTGAAATTCTCGTTGAATTTGAACATTCATTAGCAGTGAAGTTCTAAAAGCAAAAAATACAATAATAAAACTCATCTAGTTCATGGTAATAGAATGCAAAATATGAATCTATCATTAACTATTGCAAAAGTCACTTGGTTTAATCACTTCTTTTTTCTTTCGTCTGTTTTATGAGGATCCCGGTTCCTGTTGGTCTATGCACCTCAGGTTCCTACATGAAGTAGTCAGTTCTCTTCTGCTGGCAGAAAGAAAGCTCATTTAAGATTTTTACTGGCTGCGTGGCTTTAATTTTGTAACATGAACACGACTTAAGGCAGAAGAGCTCTGATGGGTTAGCGCAACATACAAATTTAGTGGAGTCTACCTAATGTTCAACGAGTACAGATCAGAACCATAATGGGAATGGATGGTCCAGCCTAGGTGGTGAAACATGGTGGATCTTGTCAGTCAAACAAATGTAATTACCTTTGATGGTCCATGATCAGTCCCTACTCTACAAAACAAACTTTACATTACTACTACTACTGCTGCTGCTACAATTGGAGCGCATGGGTGAGTAATTCAAGATGCTTTTTGTTGTAATGTTTAATTGATATTAAGGAAAAAACACAATGGTTGGAAAATTTTCTCTTACTATGTTGGTTACACTTACATTTTGCTCTTTTTTCAAGCAACCAGGAGAAAATAAAATGAACATGGCACAGATGCTTCATTGTAGAAGTTGTGTTACTTTATTTATTCAAGTTAATGGTTTGCAGTTATAAGTTACCGAATTTCCCAGTAGAGATTGAACATTTTGTTACTGAATTCAAGATTTCAAATTGTAACTCGGAAGGGTAATTTCCTCCTACCAGCAGATTCTTGATTAAGAGAGTAACACCTACTAATTGTTCTTCTTTGGCTAATATTGTTCTGGCAACACCATAGTTTGGGTATTGGAGCAGAAAAAGGATGACTGTTTCAATATATCCACATGAGTACTTCTCTGTATGAGAAAATTAAATTGATTAAGATGTTGATTTAGGCCCACATGATCTGTTCTTAGTCTGGTCATTGCAGTTTCTGTAAATTGGTTATGATGAGAAGACCAAGGCCAAAATCCAACAGTGTCTCTGATCTCCAATAAAAATTTACCTTTGTTCAAGTTGCTCACTTTTTTGAGCCACTGGCTCTGCCAAACATCAGTCAGAGCATCTCTAATTTGTTTCTCCTTTTCAATTTACACCAAATGAATGAATGGAGTTACCGGACTTTCATGTGATGGTTTGGCTGCCAGATATGCAAGCTCATTCCCTTCTAAATTCTTACAACCTGGAATACACTGAATGTAAGTTGAATATTTTACATTCAACAGTTTAACATATTTATGAATCTTTCATTTTAAATGAACATAATTTTTTGTTTTCCATTTTTGCAACCGATCAACTTCCAAGAGAGAGTCAGTATATATCACAGCTCCTGGCAGCGTAGTTCTCATAAAGGTACTTCAATGCTTGAGAAATTGCAAACAATTCACAACTGAGAATTGCAGTTTCGGGGGGCAATCTCCAACTATACATATTGGTGTTATTACAATCTTTAATTATCATTGATCCAGTCAAATAGGGAACAGGATTAGTTAGCTTTGTGAGTGTGAGGGAAACAATGATTCCTCAAGGTATCTAAAGGTGGAACCAGCCATTTCACTTGCCATACACCCCACTGGAAAGTTGCCAAATTTGGTCAAAAAATATTTGTCTATTTCTTCCCTAGGAGCTATAGGGGAAATAATTAGGACCATTTCCGTATTACTTCTCTGAATTTCAAGACGAGCAAAATTTTTAGAGTTTGTATGATTAATGGCAGGATCAATATGTGGCTTGTGCAAGGTCGATCTTGCAAACGAGGCAATGGTTCCACAAGCTCATTTGTTATTTGAACAATTGGAAGGCAATTCTGTGAGCATACAGAAAATTTTTAAAAGGATCAACATACAATGAAGGCTTAGAGGCTGAGTATAACTTTCCACTTCCAATGATGGGAAAGTGGAAGTACTTCAAGCTCCTGTTGCAATTTGTAAGCAAGAATTTTGTATTTTATCTAATTCATCTAAATAAGCATTAGATTCTGTACTGTAGAATGTAGAGCCATAATCAATAGAACTGAAAATTACCAATTTATAAACATTAAAAAAGTCTATCAGCTCCCCAATGATAGTTTGAAATGGACTTCATTAGGTTTATTTAGGGTATACATTCATCTCTCAGGTGTTGTATACAATTTTTTCCAAGTTAGACCTGGGGCGTCCAAAAGCATACCCAAATATTTATGGCTATCAACAAAGTCTACACAGGAGGTACTCAAATATATGGCTGGCTTAGGTAGTTTTTTCTTGTGAATTTCAAACCCTTAGTCTTGGAATGGTTCAAACACAATCCCAAAGAGTTTGTCCAGTGCTTCAGTTTATTAACTTGCTCTTGCACAAGCCTGCAAACCTGGCATTGGTCATTGCCACTGCAGCACGTAGTAATATTGTAGGCATATTCGAGTAGCATGACACCATGAACTTTAGGTTAAGCTGTTAACATAATATCAAAAAGAGTTGGAGATAAGATGGAACCTTGCGGGACTCCTGAACTCCTTCCAAATGAATAACTGCCTTCCAGAAACACTTTGAATTTCCTCCTGGTCAAATATTCTTTGATCCAGCATGTTTTTCCTTCAATTCCTAGTTGAGACAGCTTATACAGTAAGCCAGTATGCCATATACAGTCATAAGCCATGTTTAGACAAAAAAAACGTCAATATACAGAGGCCACAGTCAATAAGGGAGCATCTTATACTCATTTCAAGTCTAGCTTCTTTTTTTTTTCTTTATCTCTATTGTCACCATTTGGCTGAATGAGAAACACAGGTGGGTTTCTTTCTTGGGTCTGTCAATGAGCCATAGTTGTTTGGCCTGGTATAGATTCGTCTACCAGAGAATTAACCTCTTTGTGGCTTCGAATTTGAAGTGCTGCTTTTTTCTTGATAGGGGAAGATCCTTCCAAAATTTCCTTGGAGATGATTGAACCACTGCTGGTCTTTAGGTGATGAATTGTTAGGTCATTTCCTTTTATCTATTCCAATTATGTGGCTAGGCTGTCCTTGGAAGTTTTCATTGACGGTCTTCAAGGTTTCTTCATCTGATGGGGCCCATTCACGTTTAAAAAAAAAAAACTTTAAAATTTTGACGTGTTACTTTGATTCAAAATTTTGATGCATCATTGCCCTCACACGTTTCGACATTTTTTCCATCAAAATTCAGTATAGTCATAATCTTTGACATAGATGAACTTGAAGGCCAACAGCGTTGGGGCCTTTGTAATGGCCTACAATTCCCTCTGCAATAGTCACAATGAGTTCAGCGCCTGTGTACGACTTGGCTAATAAACTACTCAGGATCCACCAATCCTTGTCACAAGCTGCTATTGAACAGCATCACTGGGATAACTAGAACGTCAAAAACACCATCCCCAGGCACGGTGGGTCATTTCAGACCACTCTACATGACTAGCTTATTCCAGTCACTGTCTCTTACTCCAGGGATGACGCACTTATCTAAGTATTCTCATTTAATGCACTCATTGATGGCGTACTGAGGCTCATTGCATGTACAAGAAAAATTTTTAAAGCTTCAATGATACTCAAATTACACTCCTGATCCAATCCAGCAAGTCAGATTATACTACAATCATCTTAGCATACTCGTATACCAATCACTCTTTCCATACTGCTCAAGCATAACATTCATGAAACTCTCTCTCTCTTGCTCATACTTTACTACATTCCAGCACAAAATGTTCAATTGTTTCTTCCACTCCTCTATCACACTGACAACAATCTATTATTATTCTCAAGAATTTTATATTGGCATTTAATTTCACATTAGTTTTCAACAATTTTTCCACTTTTCTAAAATCACATTTAAGGTCATCGGAAATAAAAAAAACTCTAGAGTTGTTCTTTTTAAAATTTCCGATGACCTACAATGTGATTTTAGAAAAGTGGAGAAATTGTTAAAAATAATGTGATATTATTCTCATTCCAACTCCATGTACCTTTATTTACGCTCAATGCCTTACATCTCACAGCAAACATGAGTTGGCTTCCAAATCTACCATAATAGAACATCTCATACTTGGGCCCTTCCTTTCGTATATATTAGCCTAGTGTAGGCTTTCGTCTCTTGCTAAGCATCCACTTATTCAATCCATACTTTTTTGTTTGCCTTTCAATCTCTATCAGTCCCACTCTGGTCCTTTACCTTCACCATATTTTAAAAGCCAGTCATCTACAGGTCTCCCAATTCTAACACAAATAATCTTTTGCATACTCAAGTTTCTTTGCATGCCCCAACATATTTCCTTCTAATAGCTTACACTCAGATTCCATTCAAATATTTGCTTTATCCCCCTGATATTCTGCATTCTCTCAATTCTTACCTTACCTTATAATTCAAAACAGTTTTCATCCTTCATTCTGAAAATTGGCTCTAACCTAGGTCACCTCTAATAGCTTCTGTAGCTGTCCGTTTTGGAGCACCCAATGCTAGGCCTCCTACATTATTTTGCATCATATCCAGCCTCTCAAAGTCGCTTCTATTCCAGGCTTGAGCACTCATACCACATGACACTATGATGCATCAGTAGCCATAGTACTATTGTTTGCATTGTCAGAAAACAATGGTCAGAAAACTGCTATAGAAATGGTCAGAAAACTGCTATAGAAATGGTCAGGAAACTGCTATTTAAAATGTGAAACACATTACCAGCAATACAGTATTAAATATAGTGTAAACATACATATGTCAATTAACATGTATTTTTGGTCAATATCAGGTTTAATGCGCTCACGGAAATTGAAAATTCCGTTCCCAAGAATCACTAAAGGAACACATTTAAGTACATTTTACATAAATGACATTTTGCTCGCAGATGCGTAATTTTCGAATTATTCAACTTTGAAGCTTTAGGAACGTCGTATATAAAAGTGAAGGAACGGACATGTAGTTAAATAAACTAACCTAAAATAACATAAATCAATCAAAAATAGCCCGCCTTAACTTACCCAAACCGCCTCTGTTCATTTCCCGCCAATTCTTCTTCTTCTTCGAGGTGAGGGATGAGCTTCAATCCCTCTTAAAGTTACTGGTCTTGCAAAGAAA
>JACJUY010008738.1:19579-36479 GCA_014220935.1 Platorchestia sp. MABIK | reverse complement strand
AATATGAAGAACATTTGATCGTTAGGACATGCCGAATGGAGTTCATCTGAGTGGCACAAAAACACTTCTCTCAGCTAAAGCCGCAGTAAATAGTTGTAATACATAAGTTCTTGGCTTGGACTGCACATTTTTACCAATCAAAAATTAAAAATATTGAAAGTAAATTTAAATATTGGTATTATTTTGTATGAGAATAAAAATTGCAGATACGGTGTGTATCAGAAATACTTATTGAGAAAAAGACCATTAAAATGAAATAAAACATAATCTAAATCAGGTGAAATCTAATGGGCCATGTCTAGGACCTATCTCAATTGTCATTTATAAGTGAAAATTATAAAATCAGATCCTGTCCTTGGTGTTACGCAAGAAAACTTAACACTTCATGTAACTAATGGGGGTTTCTTTTCACATCCAGGCATATTACATCAGTTTTGGTTTTGTCCACATTCTGGCCAGTGATTATGACCATCATTTCTAATGCTTCTTTGGGGAATTGGAGCTGTTCTATTGCCTTGGCTCATTTTTCAGCAAACAATGAGTCTTTATTGAACAAGTAGGCCTTCCGGATTTTGGTTTGCAGGTGTCAATCTTTTCTCCCCGTATTAGTAAGTCAGCAATTGAATTCTTGAAATGTTAGAGATCCAAAATGTCCTTCACTGGTACCTCTAGAGCACAGCAGTCTTTTCTTTTGTATGATAACCAAGAATTAACAACTGCTAATTGAGAAAGTGGAATGCAAGCTTTTGATAATACTTCTTGAATCTAATGGTTTTACAATAAAATGCAATCAAGGAGTTCATTAGGTTTACACTTCCCATAAAGGAGTTGTAGGTATGAACAATTGGGGGACGAGTAATTTCTGCAACTTCTATCTTTGACTTATCGAATCTCCTTCATGACCTTACTGGCTGACCAAAATGAAGAAAGAAGATTTACTCATCTGTTATCTGCCCATTTTACTAATCTGATTTCCTCTCCATCAATTGTGTACGAAAACTCCTCATAGGAGCCTCGCTCTTTCTTCATCATTTCTTTATCCGAGGATACTCGTACAGAAATTCCTGGCACTCTGTTTAGTCTTACTAGAACAAGACAGTAGATATTCTACTTTGCAAGGTGATTTACAAGTTGCACAAATGTCAACCAGTTCCCAAAGTTCAAAATATGGTTCATACCTTTTTGAATAATTTTTGCCAACTTCACTACAGTATTGGAACTTGGTCCTACATCGAGCTCACCTGTTTCAGGCTCAATTTTACCCATATATACATGAAAATCTTGAATAATCCCATTCGAATCACATAAAGCAAGAACTTCATAGCCCCCCTTGAATGGCTTTCTGGGAATATACTGCTTGACATTAGACTTTCCTTTGAAAGGCACAAGTTGCTCATCCACTCGCACCATTTGTGATGGTGGAATGGATAGGAATCTGTCTTGCAAGTGAGTCTGAAAAAGCCTTATCTCGAACAAGGGATTATAATTTGGGTGATCTCTTGACACGTATTGATCATTGTTTGCGAAGTGTAAATTTCCCTTTATATTGTTTGCCATCCATTTCTAGAAAAATAATTTGAAACAATGCTGATCGAGAAGCTGTTAGTCCAATAAAATAAAATATTAGTTATTTTTGTCAAGCTCATCATAAAAAGTGTCCCAATGAACTGCTCCAATTCATTCCTGTCAATATTGAATGGCTTGTTGGGATCATTCTGAATAGCATACAAGTTGCTCTGTTCTACAATGTGCTACAAAATCTTGCTGTCTATGAAGTCCCTGAAGTAAGAAATTGGGTCCCGTACACATTTTGGTGTCGGAATTGAACCTTTCCACTTCGGTATTTTTCTGATGGAATTTTTTTCAGGTACAATTCTCCATGGTGTTCCTTCAGCTGATGCACTACACATAATTATTTGTATTCAATTTTAAATTTATAAATAAACTTTAAAATAGACTCAGCTAGTTCAATTGTCATAGAAGCATCTTTAACATCGTCATCAGCACCTGTTTCTTTAGCAATAACTTCTGTAATGCGGCATGTGGAGAGGTAGAATAGAATCTGGGTGGATCCATTGTCTACGTAAAAGATTTGGCGTAACGGCCCTCTGTCCTACATGAAGGACATTATCAAACTTACTCCATAACCCTACAAAACAAAGTAATTTGATAGAAAAAATTTTTCAAAGGAATTTTGAAAGGTTTTACGCATGCATGAATTATTGTGGCACTCTATGTTCACTATTAGCAAAGAAATTAAAACAAATATATGGTGTATGATCACCCACATCCATTTCAAACTCCACTAAACTAAGAAGCACGTGACAGTTGAGTGAGCCTAATATTATGACACTATGCTTATTTATCAAAGCACAGCGTGTCTCTTCACTAACATGCAATACTGCTTGAAAAGGCTCACCTGAATGAAAATAAATGAAATTTTTCTAATGTCATTTAAGAAGGACGGTGGGTCATAGAGGGTTAACATAGTTTTGCTTCAACAGAAGAGTTTTTTGGGTAGATCTAGAATGCGGACCCTACTAATAGATTTTGCTCACCTCTATCTCTGCTTGCTGTGAATCTTCCTGAATCTCTCCATGGGTTATAAAAGGGTTCTGTTTTGCGTTTGACACTATCCAGCTTCCAGAAGTTCAACCATTTATCTGTGGCTTGCCAGTTCTTTGAAGATCAAGAGTTGTTCTATAAATTATCCTCCAATTAATGATAGCTCCCATGGTCGAAATTGGAATTTTCAACTGACTAGTTATTATTTGGTAACTCAATCCTGTTTGGGATAGATATTATACGGTACTCCAATCCCTTTTTGTGCTTCTTAATTATTCTTTCCCTGATATTTTAAATATTTTTTTGGTTTTCATTATTTGAATGTCAACAGAATAATAGAAGTTACTGGGCACTCTTCAACAGCTAGTATTAAACAGCGTGCATTGTTGTGATTGCCTGGAAAGTCATCTTGTCGTCTTGATTTCACCCCTTCAGGGGGATACAACTATTGTATCTATGGGAATTAGCACTCCCAGGAGGACAATGTGTTAGGGCCTGAGCTGAGAGTTTGGTTGGCCTTCTTTTTGTGGAAATAAAATGTTTTTGATTTGTTAAATGGCCCCTTTTTTTTTATTCACTGCTGTCCTGTTTTTCAGTTCCTACTACTTTCTTCTTCAACTCAAATCTTGTTTCATAAACTTCTTTCTTAACTTAATGTTTCTATGCTTCTTCTGCATAGATTCTGCATTCCCTTATCTCAGTACTAAATGATGCCTTCCTCCTTCCTCTATTTGGAACACCTTTTCTCAGCAGTTAGGGAGGCTTAAACTAACATCTAATCGAAGCTGTCTAGCATTTTGAAACCAAATCAAAGCAATTTGCATGAAACATCGTGATGAAATGATAGGAGAAGGAATTTTATTTTGCATTGGACAATTTTACAAATATGCGAATGAAATTTTAATATAGTAATTTTTCCATTATCCTTATAGCATGGAAAAATATGGCTTTTTCTGGTATTCTGAATAAATTTTACTTCAATCCATCAAACATTTTTTGATAAACCTCTTAGTATGAAATGTGTTGAACTTTTGTGTGTCACTGTATGCCTTCTCTGCCATCTTTTTTTGTTTTTCTTTCACTACCTTTTCAAAGTGCTGTTTCCGTCTGCCGTTTCCTGTGTGGCAACACCTTGTGCATAAATTCCGCATTTCCTTGTTCATTCTAAATGATCCTTTCTCTTTGCTCTCTTGAGATGGCGTTTAATGTGGCGAGGTAGTCTTAAACTAACGTTTTTATTACAGTCCTCCTGGTTGTTTTACAATTGCGGGCCTCTATTCAAAAGTTTTAATTTAAATGATGGAGAACATAGCTTAGCAAATCTAATCCTTCTTATTGTAACCAAATCTAACTTGAACCTATCCTCTATCTTTCAACGTGTACAAATATTAATAAATTATAAATTTGACTCTCAAACACACGTGCAGATAGCTTCCATGGGTGAATTAGGTTTTGAAATAGCATTTGAGTTTTGGAATATCCAAACTTAAAGGCAAACCGACTGCCGGCATGAATGTCTTGGTCTTTTATTCTTCATTTAATTTATCTTTTCGTCTCATTGAGATTCTTACGCTTTCTTTTGCCAGCAAAGCAAGGTGTGGATTGGCCCCGAGTGTATAATTGTTTAACTCTCACTGCTACAACTTACCACACTAAGTGGATTTGGAGCAAAATAGCAGAAAATGCTGCTGCTGCCTTAGTAAGTATTGGCTGCCAAACAAACTTGTATACCTACTGGAAGAGTTAGCCTCACATATTTGTTCAACTGAAATCAGGTGTCATTCGAGAGCAAGGTGTCAATTTTTTTTTGTGAATAACTCTATTTGTAGTAATTTTAAGAATGCTTTTCGTTATTGCCCATAGACGTAGTAGATAGTAGCCATGCATGTGAGTGCTAGTGATCATGAGTGGGGTGGTAGTCGCTGCGTGCTGATCGCTTGCACGCTGCTGCAGTTGGCGTTGGCTGCGGTCACCACAGCAGCCAGCAAGCTCGGCCAGAACCTGGACTCTTACGTCACGGACATCCTCTTCGTAGACTGCCCACAACGTTTGCCTCCGCTCATCGATGCCGTCAGAAGTAAGTTACATTTCTGCTCTCCTGTGGACTGCCTGTCATCCCAGATTTTAATGCTCATGCAGAACTTGTGGCATTTTTGTTTATTCTTTCTTGAGTGTTTTTTTTATCCGTTAGTTGAAATAGTTTTTTAATTACTGAGCTAAAATGTTACGTAGCTGATCATTGGATAAGAAACAAAGTAGTTTAATATAATGGGAAAATCCCTCGGAATATTTGACCAGAGTATATTCTGTATTTCCTTTACCCTACTCTTACTGTTTTATCTCAAGATTTCAGCAGCATTGAGGGGAAAATTTCAATTTCTACGATCCTGAAGCTAAACAACACCTTGGAGTAATTACCGAAACAAGCAAAGCAGATGGGCCACGTTAGTGCAAGCAAATTCAAGTGTCGCTGCATTGTGCAAATGCGTGAAATTTTCTGCCTTGCCAAACCTAAACATGCTTTCTCATATTGAAGATGTCTACATTAGGCAAGACTGTTAGGAATTGAAAAGGATCTGTGAATAAACCGTTTATTTTTGTTCTCTCTCATTCGCATACAAAGTGCAAAAATAGTAAATTATTCACTGGTTGAGGGCAGAGTTGGTTAGAGTTGTCTAAAGTGACGAATAGATATATGTTTGATTTGGACGTTCGACGTTTGTTTGACCTGCAGGTGCTATCACATCCAAACATCAAATTCTTGCTGTGAACCCAAGCCTAAGCTCTGATAGCAAACTCGAACACTATTACACCCAACTCCGAATGTGAAGCATGGTTGAGGTAATATCTAATTTTGTTTGCCTTTAGCATTACTTATACGGCTCTTTACATCGTATACGAGGTACAATGAACCGGCATTTATGGAGACACGCTGGAGGCGACGTTGCATCTCCATGGAGGAGGCATTTTTTTGCATGAAATTCATTTCCCCTCTGGATCGAGGTTTGAGAGACTTCGTTCGTACGTCGTCATGTTGGCGTTCTGAATTGACCAACTCAGTGTCGTGGCATGGTTTGAATATTATTGAACCGAAATGTCAAGAGCTTATCAACTAAACTTGCGCTAATACAGATGAAAAAGTTGTCCAATTGAGTGAAGAAAGAATAAAATATCACTTACAAGAGTATTGCTAAGTTGATTTACTCTGCCAAGAAGCTGCCAAGACGTAGTTGACATTTGAGATTGAACCGGGAAAATTGTTCATCTTGTTTTTTGTTCTTGTTTATTGGCAATCGCCGGCGTTGTCAGGGAAATCTTTTGGTGATTTAAAATTTGGGTTTGAAATAAGCCAAAAACATTTTAGAAAAACAAGATTTCTTTATAATTTTATGTAAAAATTATTCTAGGATCATTTTGTGTGCTTTTCATTTATTCAAAAATTTGGAACAAATCTGAAGTAATTTAGGGGAGTTACGTTTGAAAAAAGTTTAATACACCGATGAGTCCTATTGCGTGTGTGGGAATAACAACCGTTTGCTTAACAATGATTGGTATTCCCCAATTGCTATTAAGTTCAGAATGTAATATTTATGTAAATTGTTCACCAGGAAAACGCATAAGGATTGAGCTGTTCTATATTTGAACACTGAGCAAATTTGACCCATGGTTCCGTATTCGCATTCGTCAAGATTATTTCTGTACAGTCTCTCGTTATCTAGAGTAATTCCCTATGTACAGGGTGTTGGAAAATTCAGTACAAATATTATAACCTCAAGTAAAGTTATCATAGCTATACACTGTGGTGTATTTTTTTTGGCAAAATTCACTTTTATTAAAAAAGGGACAGCATTCTTTCTTAATTTTCATTTTGAAAACCTATTTTTGGTGTAAAAACTCATCTTTCAACCGTGTTTAATCAAAATTGGTAACAAAGTAAATCTTCCAATGCTCAATGTGCACATGTCAAAATTTGAAAATGTGTCAAATAACTAGGAAAATGATGTTCAAATTCAAAACCAGAAACTTATGTTGGTAGCTTATTTCAAGACCTTTTCATTTGATGTAATGCATGACTAAAAATAATCAGGTTAAGTGCATTTGCCAAGAGGAAAACTGCTATAAGTTCACCAGTATTGACGTGCAGTCACATGATGCCCTGCCACTGCACCAGATAGCCATGACTAGACGAACGGGAGTGCTGTGGTAAGTGGATTTTACTATGTTTGAGGAGAGTGTTTGGATAAAACATAAGTTGTAGTATTTAGAGTTATAAACATGGTGAAATTTAAATATGTTATGTATGTTGATTATCTAGAACAAAATGATTAGAAAACCGCAGCTTAACTCATATCTAGGCACATGTTCTCTTATTTCGTCACTTCATTGAGTAATCCGACTTTAAAACCCTAATAAGGTTCATTGCATTTGCAACTGTATCGCTAATATTCAAAGAAATTAATGTTTGTAAGGAAATGAAGATATGATGAAAAGTTTCTAGAAAGAAATTATTTGAGTAATTTCACATGACTAAATTTAAACTTTAAAAGTTTACAGAGCACAACAAATTATTAGCTTTGAAGAAAGTTATTTCCACTGGACGATTGGTTGCTTATCATTTCGATTCTGGATTTTATTGCATTAAGAGTAACACTGCAAACTGCCCAGTCATGCAACGATTCACAGATGAAGAAATGGCGTACGGAGAAGCACAAGGAAACTCTAAGCAAGCAACAATTCTGTGCAGAAATAAGTTCCCTAACAGAAATGTGTCAAATCTCAGGACCTTCACTGCCATTTACAGGGGGCTTCGAGAAACTGGTTCTTTTAAAGTTAAGCAACCTAACGCAGGGAGAGGAAGATTAAATCTTGAGCGGGAGTGAGAAGTTCTAGAGTACATCCAGGATGAACCTATTGCAAGTTGTCGTTGTGTTGCTGATGCATTGGGGATCAGAGATAATGCTGAAGTGTGGAATGTTTCGCGTGTGAGTGATCTTCATCCCTAAAGATATGAAGAGTTGAAGGATTGCTACCAGCAGATTACCAACCTCGGGTTGTCTTTTCAAGATGGTTTCTTAAGCTACGGTACAATAGGAATTTTTCTTCATCCATTCTTTTTACAGATGAAGCAAATTTTTCAAGAGAGGGTGTTTGTAACCATCAAAACCGGTGCCACTGGGCAGAACAAAATCCCCACAACATTANACTTGAGAGTGTTCCTCTTGATATTTACCGGAGAATATGGTTTCAAAAAGATGGTACCGCGCTTTTTTTTTCAAGAGCAGCAAGAGACACACTGAGCATTAAGTTCCCAGACAGATGGATAGGACGTGGAGGACCAGTTAACTGGCCTTCAACGTCTCCTGATCTGAACCAATTAGACTTTTTTCTGTGGAGACAAATGAAGAGCTTTGTATCAGACGCCCGTGGAATCAGGAAGATTTGATTGCAAGAATTGCGGTGGCTGCTGGAGACAGCAGAAAAGAGAGGAGTCTTCGAACAAGTACTGCAGTCTTTGGAGAATCGGTGCAGGTTGTGCATAGAAGAAACTGGGAAACATTTTGAACATATGTTGTAACTTGAATCTTAATCCTGAATGATGATACATCATGTACTAAAGTAACATAGCGTGCTGTGAGCTTCTGTAGCTAAATAATTTTGTGTTGTAAAATTACACTTCAGTTTTTTTCTTTCATATCTACCTATGAATGTGTTCGTGGGAACCTGTTTTTCATCTACTATAACCTTAATTCTTTCATATTGTTTTCAACAAAAAATTTTTCATAATTGCTTTGATACTTTGTGTGCTCTTTCTAGGAGTGAATGAAACACCGCCTGTCCAATTTTAGGTTCTTATACCAAATAGAAAAAAGATATGAGGTGTTACCATATAGAAACACTAGTAAAATGTATGTACATTTTAATAAAACTAAGAAGTTGTATATTCTATTCATAAATTGATGCCTAATACACGCAAACATTGTAAAGCAAATATGGGCTTGAAATAAAATACCCAAAAATAAATACTTCATGTTTTCATTTATCTAGAACATCACTTTTTGTGGTAGTCAACAAAACAAGGTACACACCATACAACAAAACACTTCCTGCATTGACTTCAGACAATTGATTTGCACCTCTTGTTGGCACATTTTCTTTTCTTCTGATCTGGTACATTTTCAACCAAATTATCAGCTCCATCATAGCACTTTGCATCAGAGAAACTAGTGGATGGCTTTCGTCCAGAACGAATAGGCGGAATACTAAACTGTAACAAGATGACATTACAATATTTTTAGCAAATTACGCAAAGGTCTCGCTCATCATTCAGTCTCGCAAGTTGCCAGGCATTGTGTACAGAACCATCAAGAAGCCAAGTGACAAACAACACAATTTTTCCGTCTTATTCCGATTCTATGCTTATTCACGTTTTTATTCATATCAACCCCACCCATATTTTCATTGTACATTACATCACTCTTGGAATGTCCACATCGATTTTCTTCCTTTCCGACCATGCCCATCGTTTTACAGTTGCATGTCCGACATTGCAGTATAGAGTTGAAGCAACAGTAACCGAACAGTTATCTTTCCATCTAATGAATGCTACCACATCATCCCCTCGTGATGCATATGCAGTACTCACTGATCCACAAGGCTTTTTGTTCATAGTTGCTGTATCAGACTAGATGCAAGCATTGCCTAGCCTATTGAAATGAATTATTCCAATGAAATTGTACCCACGCTCCTTCAGTTCCAACAGCATAGGTACAGAAGTGAAATGGTTGTCACAATGAATTGTGTACGCCAGGCTTTTTATCTCAGCAGATCACCGATCTAGTAAATGGAGAACAGTTGCAGAACATTTAACATGTTCTGCTTCATTTTTATCATTCCCATTGAATGTCTTCCCCTGATATATGTCAAAGTTGATCAAATACCCAGCAGTATTATTTGGGCACCACGTTTTATAACCGAAACAAATTGGCTTGTTACATATAGCTTGTTTACAGCCATGCTTTCCAAAATACTCAGCAATTGATTCATCATGAGATACATTTTGACAAGGAGTTAAAATTTTCATAAACTTTGTTTGAAGGTGTTTAATTAGTGATTGTAGTTTTGAATATTTATCAGTTACATCTAACTCATTGTTGTCTGTGAAATGAAGAGATCGCATAATATGATCAAATCTATTCATATGCATTGCTTTGTGAACCGCATAATTTCTAAGATGATCCCCATTGTCCCACTTAGAACCCTTACTCGTTCTATTGCTAAATCCTGACACTACTAAAATATTGAAAAACACCTTCAGCTCCTCTCTTGGGATATGTTCATTAGTAATATTATTTTGCATGACATATAAATTAGATTGCTTCTCTACTAATTCTAGCAATTGACGAAGAACAACTCAAACAGTTCACGCAGTGATTCATTGAGATATGGTAACATACACTTTTCAGGAAAAATGGGTACATTTGCAACATTTTGCACTGTGTTTGATCATTTCAATTGCTTATATTGTTTTCGTTTCTTAGTAGTTGGTTATAAATTTTCTATTACATCATTATACATATCAGTTTGTCAGCATCATTTAGGAGGTTACATTCTGATGTAGCTTTCAGCTGATTTCCAGACATTCGGGTTGGATCTCCTTGGTCTTGATCGCCTGAATCTCAATCCGTTAGTTCATGGACATCTGGTGGTTCAATAACCACATCATAATGGTCTCCTACCCCTTCTCCTTTCAACCTCTCCAATTCGTTCAAGATCTCATTCACTGAGAGGGCTCTGAGAAGAAAATGAAGATTTTACGGGTATTTTACTGGCGTTGCCATATTAACACGGACAAATATTTGCGGATAATTCATGAAAATAAACCTACAGAAACAATTCTGTGAATATATATTATTTAAGAGACAGTATTTACACAGCATTCACACATTTGATAACAATACTTCACATCTCTACTTTAAGCCTACCTTTTTAGTAAACACATTTTTTGACTGGAAAAATATTCAATAATCTTTCACGACCAGCATCCAGTTGGAACAGAGCCACCACTGTGTTGAATGTGTGTAGCTGCATCAACTAATAGTGTTCACACGTGTTTGGTACGAATTTTGCTGGTCCATTAGTTTTAAAGTAAATATAAATGTATATCAAAGGTGTTGCCACCATATGACAACACTAAGAGAATTACGGTTAAGTTAAAATAATGAGATTCAACATGTTTACAGTACCATAGTCAATACCATAAAACAGGTTAAAGCTGTCAAATTTGGATCTTTATCCCAATATTCTCCACAAACGTAGTAAAACCCACTTACCCCAGCACTCACGTTCGTCTAGCCATGTCTATCTGGTGCAGTGACAGGGTAACATGTGGGTGTGCGTCAATGCTGGTGAACTTACATCAGTTTTTCTCCTGGTAAATGCCATTAAACTGATTATTCTTTGTCATCCATTACATCATCAGAAAGGTCGTGAAATAGGCTTTCATCTTAGGTTCCTTGTTTATTACGATTGTGACTATTAATTTGTGTAGCCTAGTTTGAATTTGAACATTTTCCTAGTTATTTTTCCCCTTTTTCAAGTTTTGGCAACATCTTCGTATAGAGCATTGAAAGATTTGCTTCATCAGTTTTCCTGAAAATCGGTTGGAAAATGAATTTTTTACAACGAAAATAGTTTTTTGGAATAAAAATTAAAAACACTTACTTTTTAAAAAAAAAGAAAATTGCAAAAAAAGATTTAACTTGCGGTTAAATATTTTCACTGAATTTTCCAACACCTTGTCTATAGAACAAGGCAAGGCGTAAGCTCTCGTAATGAAGGCAGTAGAAGGATTGTTATCTGCTGCCGTTGCACGAAGAATGACAGTGCGGAGTACAGGAAACCCTTATGATTGAATTGAGCTCATTCGATGTCCTTTCTTGTGCAAAGATGTGTTCATTTTCTATCATATCCAGTGTTCACTGTTCAGTTCACATTTCATGTGTGTACTCCTGAATATTATTGGTATTGCAAATACTTTCATTGCATGTATACTAATTGATGTAATGCTCGATACAGCATGAAACCAATTTTTCCCAATCAACACCTCCGCGTGTGTTGATATCCTGTATCTTGTCTTTTGTTAAATGGCTTTACATTACTTGTCTTCTATTTTATTCTTTTGCTTGTCCAAATTATGGTGTAGTCAAGTCAAAGTTTACTCTGATGATGGGTCGAACTGTCCTGTGTGCTGTCAATTTTTTAAATTTTCTTAGGTGATGTAAATAATTTTTTGCATCGCCGTAGGAGTATTATTGTAAATGATTCATTTGTTTTGCCGTTTATGTTAATTTTCAGCATAGATGTTCGCGCCCTGAAAGAGCCAAGCACTGGACTATTTTATTACGCTGTTACTCAAGCAGGAAATAGAATTGCGATTATTTACGACGGTTGACTCAAAATTACGTCATAAAAGTACGTTTTCTCTCATTTTTTATTTTAATTTTCTATGTTTTAGAAATAAAGCGGTTCGTGAAGGGTGCAGAAAACAGTCCAGACACGAGCTTGGTTGCACAGCTGGAGCAACGTTTAAACGCGTGTCTGAACTGCTTCAATGACCCTACCACCGAGCAGTACTGGCAGAAGCAGGTGAGAGCTTGTCCAGACCTACTCCACCCCCGAACAGTACTGGCAGAAGCAGGTGAGAGCTTGTCCAGACCTACCCCACCACCGAGCAGTACTGGCAGAAGCAGGTGAGAGCTTGTTTAGACCTACAGGCCCTGATGCACTAGGCAAAAATCGCGGTGATAACCGCCAGCATGCCTCTCAAAGTGCCTCCCATCCCTGCACACCAGCCAGTTGGCGGAGTGGCCACCGAGCTTTGCTGCGATCCGACCATGTCGGAAAGAGACAGGCGTCACTGCGATGAGCAGTACAGTTTTGATCGTTGATGGGAGAGGTGTGTAGCTATCTCATGCTCCGCAGTTGAGGGGACAGAACTCAAACGCTGAATTTTATTTACGCCTTCCAAAAATACGACTGCTTGTGGAATGTGAAAAGCAGCTCTTTCAGAAAGCTATTGCACAACACAATTGACGCTTTATTTTTATCGTGCGCTCTATACGACTGGTCGCCATCGCACACCTACCCCGTACAACACGCAGGGCAGACTGATGCTTTGCAATGCATTCCGCGGGGCTTCATCTTGTGTGCTGAGTGTATCATGTCGCCAGTTCTCACTTCAACTGGCGGCCGGATCCACTGCCGCAATTTCTCGAGTCATGAACGCCAGTGTATTAGGGCCTTACCCCACCACCGAGCAGTACTGGCAGAAGCAGGTGAGATCTTGTCCAGACCTAATCACTGAGTAGTACTAGGTGAGCAGAAGACTTACGAGATGTAACTGGTTGCACCATTGAAAGAACAAAATAATGTGATCTGTTGAATTAAGCTTTCCTTTGATGTAGACATTCCAGTACTGTTTATCCTGAGTTCAGTTGATGAATTCATAAAAGTTAGAAAAAACTCCCTTACTTGGAATTCGATTACGAAACGTTTAAAATGTACCTGCTACTGTGAAAATGGACGAAAAATGAGAAAAAGATTGCCGCAGGAAAGGTATGAAAGCAAAAGAAATAATAGAAAAAGATTCCGTTAGGATCAAAACAATTGCACTTAAATGTCAAATTGTTACCGTAGCTCAGTGTTGAAAAAATATCAGTTCATTTCAAGGTAAAACACTCAAATCGAATTGTAACGATGTCTAATAATGCCGATTTCTAAACGAAATTCTTTCACAGATTTAAAAAAGCCTAAGTTCGTGAGAGGAATTCTGCGATGCTGCTCTGGGCACCCTAGAATTCAGCTTTGAGTATGTAGCGATGGTTTGAATCAAGCAACGAACCTGCCGCATACCGTCAGTGTTGTTAGCTTTATCTTTCACTTCACAGACCGGGACAGCACGGTTTTGCTCAATTGGGAATGAAATTACGTGAACTTTATTCTAGGATTATTCTAGCTCTTATGAAATACAAAAACTTTTACTGAATTATCTGTAGTTGCTAACGAAACGCATGTTCCGTTTTTTTTACCAGCGAAATGAAAGTTTGAGTTTTATTGAATTTTGTGTAGGTGATATGAAATGTTTTTTTCAGTTAATTTTTTGGTAATATTGTCGTTGAAGCTTTAAAAAAAATGACAATAAATAAACAATGTTGCGTGGTTGAACTGAGTCCACAATGCCTCAAAATCTGTACAATCCATTACTTTTCTTTATTTGTTTGTCTTGCTTACCGCATTCAGTTTTATACCTAGCATCTCTTCTACATATTTCTGGTTAATACACTGAGATTTTTGCCCAACGGATATTATTAAAATTGGGAATTAGTTAAGAAAACATTTCTCAATAATAAAATGTACATCTTGTTTTATGGTATAAAAATATTATCTTCTCTACAACGAGAGTGTGCGTCTTTGTTCATAGTGGAAATGTACTAGTAACCAGCTTTTATTTTAATTTTATCAAATAGACCGAGACTTCAACTTTTCAAGACAGTCGACATTTTCTGTGGTGGTGTACTGGATACTTAAATCAAATGAAGAAACTCCAACCCTTCAAGACGCTCGGCAATGTGCTAAAATGAATCATTTGTACGTAAGAACCTAATACTTAGGACCATTGCTGGTCCTATGCGAGTTGTACGGCGATGAGGCACAGCTCTATATAGTTGGTTTCCGTGACGCAGCAGATGATGTTCTAGATCAGAGGTACTCGTATATAGCGGAATATTAACTGTTCCCTTTACCACGCTTTACTGGCATCGAGCGCGTAAATCATTCGTTTTTTGCATTTTCGAACGTTGTTAAAGGGAAAATTAAACTGCTGCAGACAAGTGTATTCTTGACGACTTGTTTGTCAATAGTTTTTCATTCTAAAACTTGCTGACTTTGGGTAGAACCAACACAGGGGGCTTCCTAGGGCACGTTAGTGTCCTAGGTTTTTTCACTTTTTTGTATTTATATTTTCGATAATTGATTTAACCTGATTTTGTAAAAATGCTTATGTTTTACAACATATATTGAGGGGTCAGTTATGACAAAACGTGTCTGATTAAGTTGTATTAATATATTTGTATTGAGGCAGAAAAAAGTAAAAGGAAAAAAAAAGAAAGCAGCAACTCGCATCCCTTCTCTGGTCTCGAGGGCGTCACACCCCAGAGATCATGGACCATGGAGGGGTAGTAAGCGAAAGGGGAGCTCGAGAGGGTTCGTGACCAGTCGTTCCAGCAGGAAGCGCGGTGCTGGCGCTGCGGGTCCGAAGACCGCCGGGACTGTGAGGGGCAATGCGGTGGAGCGGCTGTGCGCCCTGCTCCGCCTACCGCTGGTAGTAAAAAAATTGTGAAGTGAAATAATTCTCTGAAAATTTAAAGTAATACATATGTATGTAGTGTATAAATATTTTTTAAAATTTATTTCTCCTATTATCAGAAATTTGCCTCGGTTTATGGAAAGTATTCCTGTAAAGAGGAGTGTAACTTTAGGATTGGAGGACTCAAAATAGAAAAAGTTCCAAAATTTTTGCAAACGACAGTACAAATAGTTCACTTTTTCTTCTCATTCAGTTTGATCTGAAAGTTATCAAGTAGTTTTATGATGGAAGGATTTTTCAGCCATTTTATTATTAACAAATTATTGAGAGAAAACAATAAAAACGGCCTTTGCTTTGACGCGGTAATCGAGGTTTCATAAATCGTTTAAATATAAATTTAAAAAATGTAATACCAGTGACGATGCATTGTTGAAAACACTTCTATTAATGCACACTTACATTGAAATACAAGCTTAGGAACTTGCAATATCAGGGATTAATATTTAAAATAAAAGAAGGATTTAAAAATTGTGCATTTATGACTGTGAGGTCGACATTTGACATCTTTTATTCATACATATCAAATAAGCATATAAACAATCTGGAGAAAAATGAAATTGCCCAACTACATATTTTCTCGTGTAAGTGTAGAAAGTGACTTTGATTGAAATATGTTTGTCAAGTAAAATGATTTATATTTTATTGCGAATTACAATTCTTTTAATGTAAAACATCGTGTGAACTTATTTTTTTAAATTTTGTGAATAAACATTAAACAACTAGCCAAAATTTTTGAATAGGTAGTTGTACTTAACACTAAATAATTATTACATTTTATTGGATTTCATCTATAGTGGATGCAGTTGCCCATGGGATATACACCATAGTTGGTATAAATGTTCTTTTTGTGCACTTGATGCTCAAAAATTAGAGTATTTTATTCACAAACGTAAGCACAGATATAAAATTATTCTCAATTAGCGTTAGCGCTCCCAGGGGGAAAATGTGAGGGCCCGAGCTGAGAGTTAGGTAGGCTTTCTTTTTTGTTGAAATATGTTTTTGTTATGTTACGGACCACCTTTTTTTGGCTCGCTTCTGTCCTGGTTTTTGGCACCTACTACTTTCTTCTTCAACTTTGATCTTGTTTCATAATCTTCTTTAACAACTTTCTGTTTCTATGCCCTTTCTGCGTAGATTCTGCGTTTCCTTTATGGGGGTCATCCCAGGCCCCTGCCAGGCCTCTGTTGGTCCGATGAGCATTTTTTGTTGAAAAAGGATCCCTAGGTGGTGGACTATTCGGTCCTAAAATTTTATGGAGTTACGGACGCTAGATCCCACCCAGGGGGGTGTAGGGGACCAAAATTCCCGACCCCATTTTGACCTCATATAAAAGAAAACAAAACAGGAAATGGAAAATTTAAAACAGTAACTTTGTTTACAATGTTTCAAGGGTTCTGAAACTGTCTTTGGTTTTGTTCTTGCATAAAAGCTCAATGAGTTCTATTCATTTGAAATATCAATAAAAATGTACTAAAAAACCAATATCTCCAATTTTTTCAAAAACTTAAGCCTGAATAAAAAAAATGAAAAGATGGATTGTGTTTCTTTTCAAAATTTACATATAATAGTCAAATTTCATTAGAATCCGACTACAAATATAAAATTTTATGATTTTTATTAAAAAAATTGTTATTGTTTTTGTAAATTACAATTCACAGTGTGAATTTGAAGTTATGCATGGAGATTATCGAATTAAAAAGGAAAACCGCCTTCAATAACACAAATTGTCCATTATATTACACTTCAAAAAAAAGTTTGTTTATGGCTTATACCCAAAACCTCTAATTTTCAACATTCAAAAGAATAGAAGTCAGGGAGTTTTCATGCTAGGAAAAAAACGGACAGTTTTAGAATCCTTGAAGCATTGCAAACAAAGTTACAGTAGCTTTTTTTCCAATGTTACGAATCATT
>JACJUY010008737.1:11565-39543 GCA_014220935.1 Platorchestia sp. MABIK | reverse complement strand
TTCAGATTCAAAATAAATAGCATTAAGACTTTACTTTCTAGAGCATATAGTATATGTTCATCATTTTGCTCGCTTCATAAAGAATTTGATTTTTTAAATAATTTTTTTAATGCAACGGCTTTCCCTGCCGACTCATTGATTCAGCTATTAAAAATATCTTGAATAATATATTTTACAGCAAGCAAAATTCACACTTGGTCAATAAAAAGCCATTTTACTTCACATTACCATATTTTGGGCACAAATCGGAAAAGCTGAGGAAGGAATTGCATCTGCTTTTATCTAAACATTTCATGCATTTAGATTTCAAAATTATTTTGGTTAATACGTTAAAAATAGGGTCTTATTTCAATTACAAAGATAGAACTCCCAAAGGCATGCTCTCATCTGTTGTTTACAAATATCGTTGCGCACATTGTGCGTCTGAGTACGTGGGCTCAACTAAACGGGCCCTCAGTATTCGCTTTGCGGAGCGTGCTGGTAGGAGTTTTAGAACAGGCCTCCTTCCTCTCTACGCCATCCCATTCTGCCATCCGTTCTCATGCAGAAAAATGCGATCTTCCAGTGCGCTTAAATGATTTCAATGTAATTGCATCTATATCTGGTGTTATAAATCTTCGTATTTTAGAATCCATGTATATTTTAACGACAAAACCAGTTTTGAATGATACTCAGTCCGCTCTCCCCCTTCAGCTAGTTTAGGTTGTATTTGTAAGTTTTTAGTATGATGCTATTTTTTTTTCTTCATCGCCTAACATTTTACTTAGATTTTTACTAGATTGTGATTTTCTACCGACAGAAGTTGAGAATGACCTAACGGGTCGAAACGTTCTTCTTTTATTATTAGACTGTCTTAATAAGAATGTTAAATTTAAAAGCCACTTTCTTTGCTCTTTTATTCATAATTTGGTTTCAATGAAATTAATATCTTGTTATCATGAATCCCTTTTCAATCTTATGTTTTTTATGCACAAGTTGTTGGAACACTCCATGTGCACAGATTCCCCGTTCTCTTCATTTCATTCTGAACAGCACCTTCTTTCATGTTTGTTGGAACCTTGTTTTAGTTTGGGAGGTTCAGATCAACTTGCATCCAAATTCATATCACATTGTGTTATGTGCAGAGCAGAGTGTAAAAAATACAGTGGACTGATGAAGCTCAATAATTTTTGAAAATTCATTTTCACTTGAGGTCAGTAAATTATTCGCAGCCTTATCACGCATATGACCGAGCATATTAGCAATATTTGGTACTTAATGGTTGGTTTAGATTACCCTATGGGGATTCAATTTTGAGTAAAATAATTAGTAAATCTGAACAGGATTTTTGAAGTTGTATAAGAATCTTTTTAAACTCAACCCTGGTTACATTGCTACGCAGTTGAGTGGGCACCTTTAATAAATGGATCACAAAACCACTGCTCAATAAAAATTGCCTAGGTGTGCGCGCATTGAATTTCAAAATGAAAACCTTTTGCTCATTTGTTTCAGCACAGCACGCGCCTCAGGGCGCTCAGTGGTCTCAACCTGTAGTTCCGACAACTTCGGCAGTTATCGTCCTCATCCTACCTCGTCTCAATCTGTTTTGAAGACACGCCCAGCAGTGCGTTCGACTTCAGATTACAGTGCATTGAACTCCGTTCTCGCTTACACATTTCCTGCGGAGAACCTACCTGTGATCACTCAAGGGATTTTCATGATGCTGCAGACCGACCTCCGGTCACTCACTCAATTTGAATAAATAGTTAATAATAGCTAGAAACAGGGAAGATCGAGTTAATGATTTCCATTTTCAGTGTTTGTTACTGCAATTGACTTTAAATTTGAATTGAATAGAGAACTTCAGTTTAACCCAGCGCAGAAAACGTGTTGAACGAATTTATAATTTTTCTTATACTAGCCAAGAACTTGAGGTGTGATTGCCTATAGCGATAATTGTATTCATATAAATAAAAATGTAATTTTTCCTTTATAGGAGTGGGTTATTTAATGAGAATTTGATGATTCAATGAGAATTTATGCGTCTGGATGAATAGGTATAGAAGTTTTTTTTCACGACCAAATTTAATGAGTATTTTTACTATTGTGGTAGACTTGTTTAACTTTGCAAAGTTTCGGTTTCCTTTTTTTTTGCTCAAATGTGTGAAACAAAATTCATTGCCTGTGTTTGCAAGTTTCTGGATTTACATAGAGAACTGGTGCTGAATAACTTAAGTTTTTACTTCTAGTCGTTCCTTTGCTACCTGCTAAGAATATGAGTTCTAAAGACACAAATATGTCCTATATTTTCATGCATAAATCAATTTTTATTGATGTGCTGCTCCCAAAAATGTAATCAGAACATAAAGGATGAAATCTGGAATTTTTTTGCGTTTTCGAAATGAAATTGATGGATGTTTTTTTTAAAAATGAAATAAAAACTACCGTGTTATTTTCTTGCGGAATATAAGTGATACTTTTAGATCTAATGTAATTATTTCAGACCTTGATGGACGCGGTCGTTCATGAGCCTGTTTTTGATAAGTTCACAATTTTGTCCATAAACTAGAACAAAACTTTCTTAGTTTGATAAGTGACTGGGGGTTCTAATTTTCACAACTATTGTATTTGGATACACTAATTAAATATTATGAACTATTAGAAATGATTTGAAATTGGATTAATTTAAATGCCATCGATTGCGTTGAGAATGAAATTTTGATTGGTCTCTTTCCAGTAATATCAGATGTTTCAAAACCATAATGAAGACGTGTTATTAACATGAACTTTTTTAGTGCCGAGTTCTGTACTTTTTTAGTGCTGAATTTTGTTATGAGGATTTTACATTCAATTATGAATATAACACTTTCAGGGGAGACTTGAACTTATTCATTAGATCCTCGTAAATTTGTAATTGTTGCAAGTTTACATACAAGTCTTAGGATCTTCACCAAACGACCTCGGTATCGTTACCAATGGCGGCCAACACATCACGAGTGACGGCCTTTTTACTCAGTGAAACCAATGAACACCGTTTGACGCAACGTTATGGAATTCCAGTTTTGTGTGGAAATTTCTTTATTTTATATAATTCAAAAGTAACACGATTAATTTCATTTTATATTCACGTGGAATTTGATATTCCAAGTTCTAATACAAGCTTCAATGTTTCACTGTATTGAAACGTAAATTCTTACTTGAGATGTTGTTAACTTAGGAAGAATTTGAGCTCATTATGAAACTAAAAGTGATTCTCAAAATTATTTTCGTTTGTTCGAACATTTCTGACTTCACGAAAAAATTTGCATGTAAATGTTGATTAATTGTATTTTCCGTTTTATTTTTATTTATATTAGTGATTAACTTGAGAATAAAAATCAAGGCGAAAATCGCTTCACGTATAGTCATTTTTATTATAAAATGATCAAATAAACTTGAACGTTTCGGACTAACTGTCCATCTTCAGCAAAAAATCTCTGTAAACGAAACCAAAAGAGGAAAAAATTAACACACTAAAGAAGTATCTATAAAAATCTAAACTTAGAAAAAACACTAACAACGGTAAAATAATATAAGAGGAAAACCGAGTAGCTGAATTAGGTGTTGGCAACATGAAGCGGGAAAGCACTTAGGGTGTCATTCCGTAAAGGTTTCTTTTTGTAAATATGCAGAGATTCTTTAATTCTTTAGAAAATTCTTTAGAGTGTTAATTTTTTCCTCTTTTGGTTTCGTTTTACAGAGATTTTTTGCTGAAGATGGACAGTTAGTCCGAAACTTTCAGTTTTATTTGATCATTTTTAATAAAAATGACTATACGTGTAGCGATTTTCGCCTTGCTTTTTATTCTCAAGCTTAGAAGCATCAATGCTGGGGTTATTTTTGATTAATTAACTTGAGCTGTGATCTGAGTCACAAAAGTACAAACCTTTCAGTACACTACTTTAAAATAAATATTGCTGAAAATTTCCTCGAGTGAAAATGAAACTCTAACATTGTATTGGCGTAGTAGTATGTAAACGAAAATTTCAGATGATAAGTGTTAAAAATTATTCCAGTTTCAGAATAGAAAGAATGTTTCCTAGCGTCGTATGAGACCTTCACTTTTCGTAAAATAGGAGTAAATAAGATACAATTTCGTCTTCTCCAATATTCTTTGATTTTTGTAGAAAAGTGCGTACAATCGTAAAAAATTGATGTTAGTAGAATTATCTGATTATAAAGGGGTCATTGCATTGAACTACGATTAGTAATATGTAATGTTCTATTTTGTCGTGTATGAAAATAGTGTTATTAAACTATATTGCCTTAGTTATTTAATGAGAATTCTTATGTGCGATAATTATGGTAGAATTTTTTTGGCTGATATAACTTCAGAAAATATTTTCTTTATTGTAGCGTAAGACTTCCTCTAACTATGTGAGAACTCGTTATTTATGGACCTCAGAAGTGAAGAATAAAATATTTTCCGTTTTTTTTTGAAGTTCCTGGATTTATTTGTGAAAGTTCAAACAATTATTTGAATATTTTATTCTTCACCTTCATTTTGTTACTTGTATAAAAGTGAAACGCTAAATAAGTATTTTTAGATTCTTCCTTGATTTAAATTAAACCTTCCTGTATAGAGATAAATCAGGATTTCATTTGTAGGAGACAAGTGTTTGAAATTTTGTTTTATTCTTCCAAATTAAATTATTTTCTTCACAGTGAAAGACATGCTTAATTTTACGAGAGCTTAATTTTGAAACTTAACGCAGAACTTGATTATTTTCGTCCGTTTGAATGTTTCCAGATTTACATGGAAATGTGCACGCAGGTTTAAATATGTTTTTTTTATAAATGCATTTTTTATTTTATTCGTGTGTAAAATGATGTTTACAATTTATAAGGTATTGTGATAAATTAGAATTTCATTTGTGCGTGATAACAGGTGTTGATATTTTTCGCTTCAAAATGGAGCATTCTTGTGCTGGAGCGCGAGACCTTTACTTTCCAAGTTAAATGAAACTGAAAGTGGAAAATAAAATTTATTCTGGTTGTTAGAATATTTCTTGATTATAGGGAAATGTGCTCACAAACGTAGAATAATTTTGATCACTTCCAGTTCTAAGTAGATAAACATTCAGTGCCGAATTTGTTTCCAGTTTTTTTATTGCTTTTATCCAACTATTAATATTCCGAGAATTAAATACAGGGAAAATGTGTCATTTCAGTGTTGAATAAAATGAGTTAACTGAACTGATGCTGTTTTTATTTGAACGAATGAACGTAAGATGTGGTTGTGCTGAAGCCTATTTTAAATGCGTGAAAAAATTTTTAGTTATCTAAAATGTAGTTTAGCTTGAAATCAGGGCTTTCTTCATTCGATAAACGTTAAGGCATTGAAACCGTCACAATTATTCGAGTTCATATTTCATGTTAAAACACATTTGATGCTGTTGTGAGGAAGATCTTGTAGACGCTCGCAGTTTATTTGCAGATTCAGATTTCAATTAATCTGTTCAACTCAGCTTAAATTCGTAAAGTTTCTTCACACGACAGTATAAAATGAGACGCTCTCAATTTATTTGCCGATTTCAATTAAGCTGTTAAACTTTGAATAAATTCGTGAAGTTTCTCTACACACGGTATGAAATATTTTATATTTTCTCTGTAAAATTACAGAATACGGTGACTTCATAAGCAGTGCATTATTTTCTGTGGAAATATTGTGATAATTTAAAATTCAATGGTGAATGTGTGGTACAACATAAGCCTTGAATGATTCATTAATTCTGTAAATACTCATTTTTCTTAATCCACAGGCAAGACAGAGGGGTATGGTAGGAGTAATTTAAATCTATGGTTTAGGTTCCGTAGATTTCCCCTAAGTGTGTCATGACTGCCCTAAGTGTGTCATGGCACCTCCATGACACACAATTGTGTGCCGGTTTGGCGACAAACGTATGGCACATTTAAGTGTGTCAAAATGACCATATATTTTTTCTCAGTGTGTTAGCCTCTCCGAAAAAGTGAAAATATATTCTAATTCTTCCGAAGATTCAAGATGTAATAACTATTAATGATATCCTTTAAACTTCGAAGCCTAATAATGAAATAGTCTTTCAGAGTGCGATGGCCTCTGACGGCCACAGAAAGGTTGGGATATATTTGTCATAAACCAAATTATATTGTGGACTGTTTACTCAGTTTTCTGAGGAGACATGGGATGATGAATTGGTTTAGGTTAGTTAGGTTGGCCTATCTGATGTCGTGGGGCGGGCTGGCGTTCCCAAGGGGATGATGTTATAGGTCATCTCAGCTGCAGATGCAAAACAACTGCGGATGCAAATGCAAAACAACCTGCATGTAGGGACTTCTGCATTTCGTATCAATTTTTTTCTTCAAGTTTTCATGCCCTCTCCGCCATCGCTTCTTTGTCGTCTTTTCCTCCTCTTTCTTAGCTTTCCGTTTCTATGAGCTGGGTTTCTTGTGAGGGAACACGCCATGTGCATATGCCTATTTCGAGCTCATGCAATCATACCAAACAGTTCCTTCTCTTCCCTCTCCTAAGGTCATTTCCGTTGCAGGTTAGAAATCCTAAACTAACAAAATAACACGAACAAAAATATCACCAACTTAGATGACCTTCCACAAAAATTTCAAAATAGCATTTAAATTTTATTTTATTCGTACAAATTTAGTCAACGACTGAGAATTGTCCCTTTTTATCAATCACTTTTGGGTACTGCTTGGTACTCAGCTGAGTGAAAAGTTAGTTTCTCCAAAATAAGAAACAATAAGACCGAGTAAGACACATAGAAATGCGCCATTTCTTACACAATGTTGTAACATCTTCTCACGTAATGCTCATTCATTGAACTTATTTTAAATCCCTGCCTATGGTAGTCCAACGATGTATATATGATCTGTTTTTGTGTCGTCGTGTTTTTAAAAATTGCATATTTTCCTCAAATTACCCAAAAATTCCTCATCATTCACGATTAGCGAGTCAGTGTCTTCTCTTAAGAGTCAAACATCACTAACAGAATTAATGATTTTAGATGATTCTGTGGTGCCTGTGCGTGACTGGTGTCTAGAAGCACGGGGATTGAGCAGGAACCCAAAAGAGGGTCACTGGATCGCATCTGTCGCAATTTTCTTTTTTATTTTATTTTATTCCAACAATCTCTAACTCGAGTTCATCTCCCCGCAAGTTTCTCAATTAATTACTTTAGCTTTAGATTTTCAAAACCGGTAGAACGTTATTTATTCAGTGATATTATCACTTGAATGACTTTGCCAAATGTGTTCACGTAATCATTTTTTGGGCTGTTACGTTAATACGTTCATATTTTACTGGGACGCATGTTTTATTATACTGTATGTGTTGAATCAACTTCCATTGTATTTCAGACCCCCATTGGTTTCAATCTTTAAAAATGTAACTGCTGTGGTATATATTAACAAAAAAATTGTATTAGTTCAGGAGTCAATCTGAAGATATAAATCAACAGCTGAGGGGTAACTTGTATCGTTTTACCTTTCTCTCTCTCCTATCGCTGTTTATTATAATCTGCCAGCATTAATAATCTTTTGATAGCACAAGGCCAGCCAAACACGCAGAAACCTATGAACGCATGACTCGGTTTGCCTATTACTCTCCACAACTCAATCAGGCTATACAAATAATAGTTGCTTCGGTTAAGCTAACGTAAGCCGAGACTAACTCCAGGGGCAACTTTGATGAGTATCTCAGCTGCTTGTCTGCCCCCTTTCTGTAGGCTAATCACACGACAACGTTGTGGATCCTTGACCTTGTAACTCTCATTGCTACGAGGGTCGATTATAACTCGTTCTAATCACATCTACTCTCGCAACTGGAAGCAACCAGCGAGCCTCGTCAGTAATCGATTTCTGAATGTCCATATGTGAAGGGTGTGCAGATATGGGTATGGTCAATTCAGAATGTTTTGCTTCTAAGGCATTATCATGGACTCAATAACGATGAGATAACTATCGATGGCAAAATATTTCTTGAAACAGACGTCATTGGATAGAACAACATTATATTATTACTGATAAGTTGTATGAAGATTTACCACGTCTAACTTTTTAAACGTCTGCATGCATATTTTTCGCCGCCCAAGTAATTAAATCGCTTAGGCGGCGAAAAACAAGCATGCTCCGGCGAAAACGTTAGACTGGGTATAACTTAGTTATGAACTTTAAACCTTTATATTTTTTACTCAGCTTACTCTCTGATCATATTCTGAAAAAAAATTACAGCAGCATATATTTAAAAAAGAACAGCTATTACTGAGGGATTTTCAAGACGTCGAATCATAGAATAAAAGCACTTGTTGTGACAGATGCGGACAAATTCGAGAGTAACACTCACTGTATCTGGAGTGTTACTCACGATTTCCAATCGTAAACCTAAAGCAATTTATTAAATTTAAACAACATATTTACTACAAGCGATACACCATAAGATTGTTTTTAAGGCTATTACAATGGACACATTTGAGTATGGCTACTTGTGGGCCCGAAAAAATTCAGCGACTTCTAGGGCATCTTATCATCAACGCTATTTTGAGATGTGCAATTATGTTTAACTTAAATCACTCAACTTAGTTGCTTCCCAGATTGATCAAGAATTGGCTTTCTCAACATTTAAGGTTTAATTTTGCAGCCATAGCTAATATGAAATAGACGACATCAGTGAATTCTAGAAAAGGCTTAAAATGTGCCGTTTTGCTGGGGCTCCGTTGTGTCCGGTAGGATAAGGAAGACGGCAACGTTTCGAGTGGTTTACTGGACGTTAGGGCCGGTGCTATCGGCGGGGAGAGCTCAGTCAAAGTGCGATTACTCATACAGGACGAGCGCTTATACGTGGCTCGGTGCACGAATACACGAAGGGCGGCATAAAAAGATCCATGTCATTAATCAGGGTAAATTATCCTATTGAGATGAGTCAAATAGCAAGAAAGATCTGACTCGATTACCTTATATGATTTAGTTTCCGAAGGAAATAGGACTTCAAAATTCGTTTGGAAGCTTTGTAAGAATTTTCTTTCACGGATCTGTGCAGCGTCGAATTCCAAGTTTTAGTTCCAGTGACGAGAATACTGTGTTGTGACCGAGCTTTTGAATAATAAGGAAGTATGAATTTACTTCTATTTCGGGTTCTCTGATAATAATATTCAGTTTGAGAAATTAATAATGTTAAAGTCTTTGCAGCGGTCATCATTCAATGTTTTATACATGATATTACATATGGAAAGCTTGTAGAATCCAAAAGCGAAAGTATTTTCAAACTTTCTATGGAATCATTCGTGTGCGCATTATTTTCTAACTTTCTTACCGTTCTAACGGTTTCTTTTTGCCCTACAAAAGTAAGTTGGTTTTATTTTTATCAGTTTCATGTTATGCTTCTATTCCATGTTGTCAATTTGGGGAAATGAAGGTTCTATAAAGGACTCTCAAAGCTTCTTCTGGTGATTCAAATCTTACTTTATTGAGGATTCCTACAAAGTTTGATAATCTAGTACTGATAAGTATAATATGCTCTTTGAAGGTCAGATGTTCATTCACCATAATTCCCTGGAATTATGGGAACTGGTTTCTTAAAAATCACCATCACCAATCTTTGTGTGTGGAAGAGACGCATTCCGCTTACAGAAGAATGCAATTTATTTAGTCGTATCGAAATTGAGGCAAATTTTATTATCTTTGAACCGTATTGAAACCTTTTGAGGTTCGTTATTTATACTCTCTGCAATTAAAATGTTTTTTGTTAGGAAGAGCCGAAGAAAGCGTGCTGTCGTCGGCATAATGTATGATTTTGGAAATGGAGTGAATTCAATTACATCGTTGAAGAAGATAAAAAACGAGAGGCTCAGGGATAGATCATTGTGGTACTCCATGGCAAATGGTCAGTAGTTCCGATTGTGATTCGTCATTGGCAACGTATTGTTTCCAATTTGTTAGGTATTATTTTAACCAATCATATGCAACTCCTCAATTGCAATAACAGTGGAGTTTCGCGAGAAAAATGTTATTGGCTACGCAATCGAATGCTTTAGAAAAGTCATGAAAAACGGTGAAAACAAGCTTTCGTTCATCTTTAACTGAATAAAGGTATTGTAAAAGATTTTATACCTGTCATGTTGATGTTTTAGAACGAAAACAGTTTGTTTATCATAAATAAATTATTTTTGTTCAAAGTAGGAATACACTTTTATTTGCACAATTTTCTCGAATGTTTTGCTAATTATTGGTAATACAGAGACATGCAGATCTATTATTGGAGTCAAATTTGCAGAGTGGCCTAACCCACATAACACAGAATTTTAGGACACTCAAGTTAGAGGCGTGGTGTTCATCGCAGCTCCCAATCAGAAATGTCTTCACCGTTCGGTGAAGATTATTGCATTTTATTGCAGACATTATTTGCAGATCATGGAAGATCTTCGCAGGAGTATCTGCATTCAGTGCGGATTTAGTGCAGAATTAGTGCAGTCTATGTCCGCTTTTTAAGTGCAGATCGGCATCGAATTTCTGCAAAGATCTTCACTGACCAAGAGCGAAAAATTTCATTAATCTGCAATAAACTGCACTAATCTTCACCCTACAATAACATTGGCTTCGTTCCTTACAATAACATTGGCTTAGTACTCAATTCCTGTTATAAGGTTGATTTTGGTAAAACAAAATTGTCCCGATAATGATATTTTCAATAACCCGACATCAGCTGAGCTAATTATTCAGTCACTATGGATTTGATTTCGAAGTTATACGACCAGGTGATGCTTCTTCAGCCATTAGGTTTCGTTTTGAAACGGCCTTACTTATCCTTCCCACCCCACTAAGTATTGGTGACACGCAGAGGGGAAGATGCATATTATGCTTGATAAAATTTACATTGGGATATATCATAAATACTGAACATAAATAGACTAAAATTGAGGTTTGAGGGGTAACTAAGGTATGTCACTACAAGGTGTTCCTTAGAAAAATACAAGGTGAACGGGCAACCTGTACATGCAATTTGATCCCGTCAAGTATGCGTAATTGTTCAATATATAGACATTTATTGCTGTAGTAACATATGACAAACGATTTTAGCATTTTTAGCAAACGATTTTAGCATTTTAGCATTTAAGCAAAGAAATGCAAAAAAGGGAAATTTGAAAAATTAGACGAATTTTGGGCTAGAGATCCCCTTAATTAACTTGAAAGTTACAAGTTCGATTTGAAATCAAATTTCAGTTTCATAATGAACACTTGTTTAAAAACAAATACTTCGCATTGGAATTATTGATGTGCAGTGCTGATTTTTCTGTTAAGATCGCTGCAGATATTTCTCTTCAGAATTTTCTGCATTGATCTGCAGTGAGCGGTGAAGAAAAATTTCTTCCCTAACTGGGCCCCGCACTGATCCTAAATAAGATGCACTGTCCCCAGATAATCGATGCCGATCCGCAATAGCATTTCTGACTGGGAGGGTTGGCGAACTGGCTTTTCCTAGCCAAGTTACAAACTAGGAACTAGGCCACAGGAACTAGACATCTACGCCGCTATGAGGTGAAATTACCGCCTAATCCACTCTGCCAGTTTTGACCTCTGGTTTGTGGGTTAGGCCACTCTCTATATTTGCCCTCCAATTGTTGGTGCCGGTTTTACCACCATTTTTAAAAATAGAGGTGACTCTGACAATTTTAAGAGAAAGGGGAAAATACCTAGGAAGAGCGACTGGGTAATGGTGTTGGATATTTACGGTGTTATTAAATCAGCTATACCTTTTAGTACCTTAGCCTAGATCGTTTTTAATCCACTTTATTTATTATCCAAGTTGTTCATGCCCCCATTTACGTTGGAAGAATTACTTGGCGTGAAGAAAAATGAGCTGTGTTCACGGACATAATCCATGTATTCCAAGTAGTCACTCGGTTCTACCCGATGTGCTGGTTTTGATCTGGGATAATATAAAGAAAAATCAACGCGTGATGACCAAAAGATCACGAAGAAACTAACTCCTGAGTCCCAGTGGACATTAGAATCTAGAATACCACGTAATATGTAATTTTATCTTGCAAGTCGTTCTTTGCCGCACAAATTTATAATAGCCATAATTAATTTTCATTCGTAATTTACAGAGATTATGAAGGAATCACATCAAAGGAAAAACCTCGGAAGACCTTTAGCCATAGAGAGAATTGACAACAATTGTGGTTAAATAAATTACTAACAAAATCATTCAATTCCATGTTTGAATAGGGAAATTGGCAACCATGTACAAAATCAATATGACCGGGCTGACCGGCGTCCCGAGGACTCCAGCAACACCCAACTCAACTTTGAGGAAGCCCTGCGTTGCCCGCAGCTGCGGTGCGGATGCTGCCATGACTGGTGAGGAGCTCAAACAAAGCGAGCTCGGCTCCGATTGATGCCCAGTCTCGAGCAGGCGTACCAGCATGCCTATGAAAACGGACTCAGTACAGATACCATTTCGAGTGCGTCGGCCGTCACCATTAAAGTATACGATGGCAGAGAGCAAGCACTGAATGCAACTAGGAAAAATATAAAAAATCAGTGAAATCCGAGAAAACATATACAAAACATTCAACAGGAACCCTGATTCTCTATTTTAATTAAGGCATTGATTATACTCGGTAATCAAGTCAAATCGTTTTGTAATTTGATTAACTTGACTGGGCAATTTACCATATAGTGAATGGATCCTAAGTCGTTTCTAAAATATTTACTGTCATCTTTTGGCTCATTTTTAACCATTGTTGTGAAATTAGCGTCTAATTTTCAGTGAACTCCTCATTGATCAGCTTAGTGTGCGACTAGGTTCAGTGTACCAGGTTGAACATAATTGTATACCTTGTAGCAGTGTTGGTGATTGGATGCTCTAAGCGTCGTTGAACGTAGTTGAGCCCACAAGTAGCTATATTCATATGTGCACTTTATAAAAGCCTTAAGAAACGATGCACTTGATACATCATTTTTGGCAATGAAATTATTTAAATTGTTTAAATATATTTATCGCTAAATTACAACAAAATTAATTACTTTCTAATCATTGAGGTTGACGAAATTTTACGAAGAAACCCGTTAGAACACTTATAACAAACACCTTTACTTGAACGCGAAAATTAAGAGGCAAACATTTCGGCGCCTCAATTTACCAATCGAACATATTTTTCTCTGTTCATTAGAATTTACCATGCATATCTGCGAAACTCAATTTTCAGTGCTCAAAAATTTCATAATGATCACAGAGCGATGGTTCATGGTTAGCAATCCTGTTTTTCTGAATCACTAGAGGTAACTTCCGAGTACGGTCTAAAATATTCATTACTTCTGGAGTAGTTGGGCGATGCCTCATCGAAATTTCAAATTGAACTCCACAAATTAATGCAACTAAATTGGAACGTCCTACAGAAGATCGGAACACGCATTCCCACACTCCTCACAATCATTACTTTCGAGGATTAAAAATTATTATCCCTAAAACAATCACTTCACGTCTAAATATTGTTTCGTCTATGCTAATTCGGCAGTTCAATAACAAATTTAATCCCTACTTATGATCGAGATATGCCATTATATTTTTTATCATTGGTCCATCCGAAAACTAGATGCAGTTCTACAATCGTACTATAAGGACAGAATTAAGGAAAATTTTCGTTAATTGAGTGCCCCAAAAACGATTGGCATTCTAAGTGTCAATGAAAGTGAGCGATTTTCAGAAATATTAATCTTGTCTGTTGTAGATAGCGAGTCCGAAGATCGTAGATACCGTGGGATGTAGAACTTTGAGTAGCACTGGCTTTAAAAATCTGATGTGAGCGGAAATTCATGAAACTCATGAGCAATCAGCAGGCACGAATTTCATTTTCTTATCCGGATTTCTGAGTAACCACTAACTCATTATTTCAGTAAACTCCTGCTTGAAAACATTCACCTCACCTGCGTCTCTTCGCTTCATATTTTTTCTGTGCGTTGTAATCTTTATTGTTCCATGAGAAAATCGCTATTTTCAAGGTAGAAACGTCTCAGTCTTATAATACAGGTGCAGAATGTTGAAAATGAATGGAGCTGTTTTTATTTCACCGTTACGTAATAGCACGGGATGAGTGATATTTATTAAGGCCATTACTGACTATATAAAAAAAATCATATGTGGTAGTTAGGAAACATTTCAAAAAACAGTCTTCAGCAGCTATAAATCGTTAAGAATACTCCTAAAATATCATAAGTTTTAAGTGCTGGACTCCAATCATTAAGCTGGAGAAAAACTCAAATGGTATTATGACGAAATGTTGAGATTCATTTCAGATCGGCTTGTGGAACTTGCGACCGCGTACAAGAATGCGTTTTGCTGTACCTGTGGTAGTATCAAGTCTAGGAATGACGGCCAGTGTTTGTGTAAGTCTCGTACAATTTACACGCGTACATAAATACTTTAAAAGTTGGATGGATGATTGGCTGGATAGATGGAAGAGTGAATGAATGAGCGGATGTTTGTTTCGGTTGCTGAATTATACTTCTCGCACTTGTAGTTGCTCATTGATACTAAAATTTGACGTAGTGTTAACTCTCTAGATAAATAACAGAGTATGAATTGCGCGTCACTAGTATAATCAACAAATCTGCATGCAGTACTAATATAGTTTAAAAAATTAAAAATGAAAAATTTTCCCTTACTGTCTCTCTGCCCCAGAACATAACGAGTGTGTAATTGTTTCGATAAACAACCGGCAGAAAAACACAGAAAACTACATAATTGCAGTCCCAAAAACCGTCATGCAACACTTCTGTGATCAGGAAGATCATCTCAAGTAGGCTCAAATGATTATAGTTCCGCTGAGAGTGACTCAAGCAAGCCATTTTCTAGGAGAATTCTCTTTCATACAACCAAAAGCGAACAAATACCCTGGCCGTGAGTTAATATAAGAACCAGTCAAGATCGTTAAAATAGGATGCCTAGAATTTGCGTTTCTGACTTTCAAGTGAAAATGACGCGTTGTAACAAATTTAAATCCACAGAAAGTAGTCTTTGAAAACTTAAAATGTGTCTCCGTTTGTGATGAAGTTAGAAATTTGCCTTCATTTATTGATCCCTCTCTAATTTCTCAAAACCAGAAAGAAAGTAAGAGACGATAAGCAGTTCATTTCCATAGAGTTGATAATAAAAACGTTGGTTTTTAAACTGTGTTACAATGAAGATCCTCAGTTAGTTGACGTACAAGGATGTCATAATAGCCTATGCCAATGTTTGTAAAAAATGTTGATAGAAAAGCGTAAAAATGTTTTCACACTGTCAAGTTATTCTAAGTTTGATAATGCTTTTCAAACTTAGATAATATTTATATACAATAATGAAAATGAAAAGCCAAAGACAAAATGGTGTGTAAATACTTTTGACAGTCTAACCTATTATTGACATCTGAGCTTTAGTTTTTGCGATATCAGAGAATGATGTTGAAAGTTTAACGGGAGAAAGCAATTAATTCTGTTTTCAAAACTGAAACGTCATTATGGTAGAAATTCACAACTATCTTTTTTGTACCCACATATCAAATAGTCCCTAGTAATAAACTTCGAAAAACATGCTTTGCTACACAACAGATTCATTATGTTTTCTACATAAAATAAAGCTGGCAAAAAAAGAGAGAAAAAGAAACTAAACTCATTTACAAGAACGGTGAAAATGAATTTGGAACAATATTTGTTGTTGTAGAATAATTCTTTACGTATAGGCTTTACATTTGTACCTGAAACCATTAGAGATTTAACAATTACCCTGTTTCTTCAATTGAAGGAAATACTGAGGAAAAGACATAGAAGCATAAAAGTATAGTCTCTTGGATAGTTTCCATACACTTAAAAACTTACAAATACCACTCAAAAAAGAAAATCAGGGAATATTTGTTAAATGACCTTAAGAACATCGTTTATTTACATTGGCACTTTAGGTTAGCAATCATGCGATAATTACCGACATAGCTGAAAGTATGGTGAGGGGAAATAATGAAGTGCACTTTAAAACTGATAACATTTACTAACGTTATTCACATGCTGCCACACTGTCACTTATATGTTGTCAGGTAATTTTATTCTTCATAATTTGCTATCATTCTTTAAAAACAAATTTTGGTAGGGTTGAAGGAAAAAAATTTTCAACAGAGAAACTTGAGCGAATCACAGAAAAGTTAAACTTTAAGGTAGGGAACTGTGAGCAGGAAGAAATTTCATTTCATTCTTCATTTGAGGTTAACACAGTTGTTTTGTATCTTCAAAAATTAGTCAAATTTAACAAATAAGCTTTTTGACAATAGTTAATCGAAATGACATTAAAAAAAAGTGACTCGCGAGCTGATGAAAAGATACCGTCATTAAATGTCCCCCGCCGTACATCCGAGAGCCGAGCCACGTTAAAGCGCTCGTCGTGTCTGAGCAATCGCATATTGACTGAGCATTTCCCGCCGATAGCACGGTCCAGCATGCACCTGACGACGACGGTGGCCCCACATTCGTGCCTTACAACTAGACGTAAAATAATAAGAAAGAAAGAAAAGAGAGAAAAAAAATTACTTCCCAGCATTGGTACGAAAAGAGTCCCGAATAAGTATTAGTGCAAAAAAATCATTAACCTTAAAATGTATCAACATGAAGATTCCAGTTCCTAAACGTACATGGGTGTCATAACAGTCCATGTCCATTTTTGTACGGAAGATTGAATATAAAAACATGAACACAAATTCTCATGGTGAAATCACAGTAAGTTTTAAAATGGTAATAAATCTATTTGAAAATAACTGCATGAAAACAGTTACAAATTGGTGTAAAATGTTTTTCCGATAGTGTCCACTCAGTTTGAAATTTGAGCTTTAACTTCTGCGGTATCAATGAATGATGTTGAAAGCATAATAAAGTAAACAACTTTGTTCTCAAAACTGAAATGTCGACATGGCTGAATTCGAAATAACCTTATGCTCAAATACATCAAAGTAGTACCAAGAAACTCCCTAAAAGAACATACTTTAACATGCACGAGAAATTTGTGATATTTGCTTTCAAAATGATTGGCAATAACATTTCGAGAATGTAATGTGCAAAGGAACGTGACAAGTTGGCGGGTAATTAAAAAAGTTAGGAATTTACAGCACAAATGAAAGTTGCTGGTTCGGCAATTTCGTACTAATTTCTGAGTGTGTGTAGAATTAAGATACGCACAAGCATACAAGCGATCACATCGCATCCGCACGCTATAAAACTTTTGGACAGCACAGCAGGGCAATGCGTGAAAGTATTTTGTAACTTCTTGGTCAGTAAGTACTGTATCATGCACTTATTCTTGAGACTTAAGTTGACGAGCTATTTTGATCCAAAATTCTGCCATCGGTTGAGGGATATTGACACAAAATGATTGCGAGAAAGTTTATTTCACAGTAAGGCGCCTGATAATGACTGAGCTCTCTCCCAACGTCGGACGGATGAGCGGAAGTTGACCAAAACACTGTTTCGTCAATTCGGCTTTTGGTTCGCCACCGGGAGGGAAGGAACTGTACAATATCGACATTGCTTGGGAAGATATAAAGAGGAGCATACGTATTGGGCTTTGCGATTGAGCAATCTTTATTGTACAGGAGTTCAGCCGGGTTTATGTAAGAGAAGGGTTGCTTGGTCGCTCATCTTGAATTTACCTTTGTATACAACCTTAGCCAAGAAATTTACATGATTTTGGAGCTCTAAAGACAATGAGGAATGACTTCCCATACTAGACTGCATTAGTCAAAACGTGAAAACACTACAAATTGAATGAATGGCTAATGATCTAGATTTTTAGTCTATCACACTTTTTATACGATGAAGAAACATTCATCAATTTTTGTCGTTGAAATCATTTTTGATATTTTCAAATGCATTTTTAGAACCAAAACTTATGCATTGTGTTTGGTTTGCATTTAGTTTGAGAGTTCGAGGACACGAATAAAAATGGGAATATTCGATTCAACAATAATTGATTTTTCCGATTTAGGGAGCCTTTAGGAAATATTACGGTGCTAAACAAGAGAAAAACAAGAAAATTTACCTCAATGATATTTATTTCATGAAATGTTTACCACAGGAAAAGTAAAAAGTTACCATGCTCTAGTTTATTGCTCAACCGATTTCAGCGTTCGTTTCCTCCAGATGTTTTCGTCGTTAACTACAGATGTCTTGTAGGTATCAACATCTCACTCTACTGGATTTTTTCAATTTTTTTCACATATTGATTCGATTTCTTTTTGACACTTATTTTAAAATCTATTATTTTTCACTTGATTCAAATCTTAGCTCTGGTTTAGCCATTGAAAACGTTGACTCAGTTATTCTCCACCCATATATAAACAGATTTTCATATGGTCTTCAGATTAATTTGTGTTGAATGATCCAAGGATGTCCTAAGCCCCTAGCAGCAGCCGATTGTTTTACATGCTCACTGCGAATTTTTGTGCATCGAATTTGTTTCATAACTCTGTTCACCTTGTTTAGAAGTCGTTCTCCATACTACAATTTGTATTTCTTTTTTCTGTTTCAGATTAGATGGGTGGAAAGCTGAAAAATGGGAAAACTAAACTATGGGTGGAAAACTAAAAGTACAGGAAACAGTTTAATTGGCTTTTATGATTAGAAGAGATAGCTAGGGTAACATTTCGCTCTGTAGCTTAAGAATTCTACAGCAATCATCTTGAGCCAGAACTGTTGAAGAAAACGATTTACTTAATTAAGGAATCCAAAATTTAAGATAAGGCAAATTTAAGAAATTTGCTCGCAACATTTAAAGTTTTTGATTATAGAACGTTCGGTACAGTGTGCCCTTATTTACAAACAGATTACGACCCTTTAAAGGGATCTACTACCCTAGACTTTACCTAATTTACAAAATATTACAAATGTCCCTCTTCACGTTTCTATTGCATCTAAAGGACCAAAAATGCATTCAGATGTGTAAAATTGAATTCTGAACACATTTGCTTATATAAAATTGTTCGATTTTCGCAAAAGGAAAAAAGGTATTGTGCGAACATACTGTGACGAAACATTTATTTCGTCTTGCTAGGTCAGATGATTTTATTTCGTTTCGCTGGGTAATATATTGTTGGGCTAGATGACGTGAACAGAGCAACGCTAAGGGATATTGGTATGTTTGGTAGATCAAGTATCTTGACCGTTGAACAGCTTGAAAGGGGAGAAAATTTGTCGTATAGCGTTAGTTCAGTTCTCGTCTCAAATTCGGCGAGCTCAAGAGGCTTCCCATTCATCTCTGTCACTGTGCGGTCAACACTTACACCAGACTGCCTGTTCAGGCGTATCCACAATGGCTGGCACACAAACACACATCAGCACAAAACTCGAACACTAACACAAGGCGACAACACAAACACAAGCGCACACACACACACACGCGTCGAAGTAGCCTCAAAGCGTGAGAAAGTGTTCGAAAATCTACAGAGGACTGAGGGGGCGTAACCCAAAGTGAGGGCTCCGTCTCAGCCATTCATGGACCTGGAACAGCGTGAGTGTCGACGCGGCGCACGATACCCACCAATGAAGATTCAAGACGTCAGGGCAAGCGAGAATTCCTCCAATCAGGTTTAAAATGCTGTCATTGTAACAAGGAATATTCGAGAACTTTCGAGAAGGAACGAAGTGGAACGCATAAAAGCAGGACACAAGAAGAATCGACAGGTCTTTTTCTCTCAGTTACACGACAAGAGAGATTCGGGTTTTGTGACACGCCTGGGAACGGCTGCTGCCGGCGTTCCCGGCAGAGGAACAACTCAAGATTAAATAAAGTACACCGAGCCCAACGCTAATTTGGAGAGAACGCAGCATCGTCTTCAGCTTTACTTTGGTGAACGCCAAGGATAAGAAAGAAGAGAATGGCGAGTGTCACAGCAGGCCAACTACTCAACCGGAAGAATTTATGGAGAATTCTACGTCAACTCCGAGCCCGCAAGAAAACTCTAGCACCGGCATCACGCCGATTGAAACGCGCAGCTTCAAGGTCTCCGGCAGGCCAGGCGCCACTAGTCCTGCAGTGGTCGAGCTTCCCCCGGTACCCAGCGCTCAAATTTGTGAACCCAGATTGCAGCGCCACTGGTCGTCAGCATCGGTATACGTGCATGCAGGAACCGCGGAAACGGCTTCGTCAACCCTGCGTGTGAGTGGGAGCGGAGCTACATAAAGGCCAACGACGCATCACAGAAGAGCTGGGGTGATTCTGTGGTATTGAGGATTCAATATAGTGATTACAAAAGTGCAAGTTGGAAAAAAGAAGCACATTGAAAAGTGTTGTGAAATGGCGTGCTATCCAGAGTGATTTTGTTTTCTTAATTGTGATGTTGAGAGTTTCACGTTGTGCGTAGCGCAAAGTGTTCCGCATCTCGATGCCTTGTGTGAGTCAAGGTTTTTCTCTTTGTCTTTGTATTAGCCCCATTTATTTCGTGCGTACGCTAGCCCAGCTATTACTTAATTTCTGATTCTGGTTCATTGTGAGTAAATCTTCTTTTGATAGTGTCCGTAAGTATTTCGTGTAACGTTAAAACATGCAATCGTTGCTGGCGCTCATTACGATTCGAGGCGCACGTCTCTCATTTTGTATGTCATTTTGTATCAGAAGGTGTTCGTTGATAATCACCACATTTAACTCACGTGTTCAACAACGCTAAAATAAAACATGTTTAAATCTTTAAAATTTTGTTGTTATTATCCATGCTGATTAAATTAAGGTACACTCGTGGTGCACTATGCTAAATGCCTACTGTTCTTATTTTCCACCTTATCTGTCCATTCTCTTCCTGTGTATTTTCTATCTTCAATTTCATTTTCCTTCTTCGACTATCGAGGTTTGAATTCCTCTATCGTAACGAGAGGCCGACAGGCCCAAGCTCGTGTCGTAACAATACAAAATTATATAAATTAGCGCAATTTCCCTACCCCTTCAGCAATTTTCATCTTAAAAGCTGGATTTTAGTCTCATTCGACGCGGAAAGACTCGGACACCTAAAAATAGCGTTTTTTATTTAGACAATAAATGAAATTAAATCAGTTAATTTTATTTAAAAATTAAAAACGCTGATGCCTGTACTATTAAATCAGACGTGAACAATAAATATCTACATCATGACCTCTACTACATACAGGGGATAATCACGCTTCAAATGCACACATGAACCAGACACTCCACTGCATTCTCTAGGAACCGTGCTCCGAGAGAGCACTCCGTATTGACGACATTCGCACAGTTCATATTAACAAGACTTCAGTTCATGTAACGGGCAGATTCCCCTGTCTTTATTCCATCACTAGCGCGTTGGTGGACGCACTGCTTTATTACTCTGCTTCGTAGACTTGCTCTTGGGCCTTCTTATTTCCCACCATCTGCAAAATTTAAATTTCGTCTACTCTCATATTTTATTGGCCCCTATTTTCTACCCTATTTCAAAACTATGTGCCATCAATTTTTAACAACCATGTTTTTTGAGCAATCTCCTAGTGACATGAGTTTCCTCTCACAACTAACCCCCTTCCCAAGGAGTGTTTTTCTAAATGTCATTTAGCCTCGTTTGGCAGAGAAGCTCTTGGCTTGCTTTTTGAAAGTTCTCTCTGAAATAACAAAATTGGCTGAACTCTGAAATAACAAAATTGGTTCTGAATTGGCAAAATCTCTGAACAAAAAATTTGCATTTGAATTGGCTGTAATATAGCGTCAAAATTGTATCCTCATTTTACACACTTATTTCATGTTTTACTGTAAGCGCTTCTCTTCATCACGAACGCATTTGCGCTTCACCGTGACACGCACGAAGGTTTCGTAAGTTGAACTGGCTTTCCCCACGCACAAGACTTTCCTTCTGGGTATGTTCTTTTCGTTCCCTCTATGGAAGAGCCAATCATGTCGTAAGTATTTCGGAGGTGTTTGTTTGATCCCACTTAGCCTGAATGTGACTGTCCCCTTTGGTTATTAGGGAGGCTGCTTTCCCCCCCTTTTAGAATCTAGATTTGAGACCCGTTTCTGCAAACCGTTACGTCCAATATTTTTCGGTGTATTTTCTGCCTCGCGATTTATGTTTCGAGGTCCGAAGTTCACTTATCTCTAAGCAAAACAAATGCGAGCGTCTCACGAACCCTCTATGTGTGTCTCAAATTCCCTTACTCACATTAGAGAGCCAAAAGTTTTATTGTGTAACAAAACATTGCATAAAAGAATATTACTTAATGCTACAAAACAAAAGGGCAACCTTGCAAAAAATTTCTAAAAAAAATAATTTAGCCATCATTTTATGAATAATACTTCACAATGAGCCTAAGAAATTGCAGATTGTAGAATTACAAAACTCTACCTGTCGATGTGAATTCATATTTAAAATGTTAAAGTTAGATACCTGTGGCTGATAGACGCTAGAATATTTTTTAATTTAAACTTCAATCAAGATGTGACCTCAGCCGACTTCTGGACGCAACAAGTTTGAGCGTCAGATCCCTCACCAACCTGCCACTGTTCACTCCATCTAATCTTCAGTGTCGTGCAAGCGCAATTAGGCAAAGTAACGTTTCGGTTACATTTGGGCTCAGGTTCGCGTGCTGTACTACAGTATTGTCGTGCTGTTCTGCGCGCTTGAACATCACCGCCTCTGTAGGCTGCCTGTCCGGAGGGACCCGTGGACGTGTGGGAGCTTCTCGGACCGCCGCATTGATGGCCCAGACTGGGTAACCGTGGAGTGTGCCAGGAACACGTTTGTGCTATATCAGTTGTGAACTTTACTGTTCTGGTCCTCTGAGCAAGAACCTGATTAATTTTTCACTTTAATAATGCCGTGTTTTGTGTAGATCAACGTGTAGTTATTCAAATTCAAAATTTAAACGTGTAATTACTAATGTCACCACTGTAATGTAGTGAGAATTTTTATTCACAGGCATAAAAATGTGCGCTGGATAGGAGATGCCTGGATGGAGAAGTCGGAGTGGCCTCTAGTTTGAAATAAAACCTTCCTTAGAGCCCTTGACTTTTCTTCAACTTCCACTTTTCTGTGCAACCCTCCAACATTCCCTGCATTCACAACTCGTTCACGCCTGCCTACGAAGCACCACCTATTTCTTGTTAATTTTTAATCTATTAATTCTTCGAAACAACCTTCAGGATGAGCGTTTTAACTAGTAACGCTCGTGACCTGTATTCGGATCACTGTGATCGACATCATGGGGAGGGCATGTGGCTGACAGCTATGGTGTGATGACGGGTGACACTGTGGTCTCACTCAGCTCTGTGACTGCCTCGCACCCGGCTACCTCTGATCTCCTCAACTGCGGAGTCGACCCTGATGGGGGACCAGTGCCTTCTGCTGTAGTCCATCGTTTCAGCGACCGGACTGCCTGTCATTGCCCGTCTCCTCTACACTGTCGTCATGCATGTGGAATTCAAAAGATCTTTTAGTGAGGGCAGGTTTGACGATAAGTAGGTGCATTTGTCAAAAACGTTCCGCATTAGCCTTCATATGACTACAGCTTCCCGTACTCGGGCCGTACTCTAAAATGTAAGCTGTGACTTCAAAATGTAAATTTAAATATTTTGGGTATATTCCAGGTGTACGGTGCGCTGCCATATCTATTAACTCAGAAACTTTAAGTCGATTCTCCCCAGCTTTCCATCCTATCACCGTCAAATTATTTACGTGCTGTTTAATTTTTCTCCAACAGGTCACGGTTATTGCCAAAATAAATGTGGGCAGCCGTCGGGTGAACCAACTTCCGACTTCCTACTCACCAAGAAGTCTTCAACGCGCCTCTATATTTAGACGTCTCATGCTGTTTATTTATTATCACTGTTTTAATGTATTGCAACACCTAAATAATTACCAGCATTGAGTCATCCGTATTCCCCTCTGTTTATTCAATAAGAACAACTGAGTGTCAAAGAATCAACGCTGAAACCCTCAAAAAAGTAAATGAATGTTTTATAAAGTAAATTGATGCATGTGTCAAAACAGAAGGGGGACAATTTGAGCATCTGTTGTGGTCATGATCGGTAAAATTGGCATTCAAATGTATTTTTATATGAACATTGATGGTGGGTAACTTCTGGGACAAACTGTATACCGTCGGCATGGAACTAAACCCAAAGCATTAAATTGCGATTTCCAGGTTTTATAGTTGTAACAGTAGTCTTTGTTTGAAAGTTTGACCTTCATTTCATCAAACAAAATAAATATTTCTGCGCCTAAAAAGTTAGCCCTCTGTCATGCCTGGCCAAAGTGCGAAGACGTACGAATGAAAATTATCAATATCAAAATGAGTTTTAGCCGAAGGCAAGCGAGCGCTAACTGCACTGCTTCCACTCACTTCTGTCCGCAGTCATCCCTCTCGCCACGTCCACAGTCAGACCCCTCTCATTCAAAGCATGTTTCACCCCATCCATCCAACTCATCCGTGGCCTACCTCGCGCTCTACTACCACTCACTTCCAAAGTATAAATCTTTTTTACTAGCCGCTCAACATTCATTCTTTCAACATGCCCTGACCATCCAAGCGCTCTTTCATCCACCCGCCAGCTCATCTTTTTACAGCACCCGTCTGCCCCCTAACCAACTCATTCCTAATCCTATCCCTTCTTGTTCCTCCATACATGCTCCTCAAAAACTTCATCTCAAATACATCCAGCTTCCTCCTCTCAGCTCTCAAAATCCAAGACTCTGCTCCATCCAGCACAACTAGCACGATTAAGCTTTCAAACAGCCCCCTTTTAGCATTCATACTCTAACTCCTGCACTCAAAAATTTTCCTCATTGCACCCAATTTCTTAATTGCTGCCTTCACTCACTCGATGCCTCACTTTTACTTCCATACTATCCTTCACATCCACATCCGACCCGAGGTACCTAAAATACTCTACCTCCTCTAACACTTTACCATTCATCCTCACATCCAATGTTCAAACACTCCACCTCTTAAACATCTCATCACCTTGCTTTTATTTACATTTACTCACAGTTTACGCCTTTCGCTGACTCAACCAAACTCTGCAACCAGTATCCATAGTTNAGCATGTTTCACCCCATCCATCCAACTCATCCGTGGCCTACCTCGCGCTCTACTACCACTAACTTCCAAAGTATAAATCTATTTTTACTAGCCGTTCAACATTCATTCTTTCAACATGCCCAAACCATCCAAGCGCTCTTTCATCCACCCGCCAGCTCATCTTTTTACAGCACCCGTCTGCCCCCTAACCAACTCATTCCTAATCCTATCCCTTCTTGTTCCTCCATACATACTCCTCAAAAACTTCATCTCAAACACATCCAGCTTCCTCCTCTCAGCTCTCAAAATCCAAGACTCTGCTCCATCCAGCACAACTAGCACGATTAAGCTTTCAAACAGCCCCCTTTTAGCTTTCATACTCTAACTCCTGCACTCAAAAATTTTCCTCATTGCACCCAATGTCTTAATTGCTGCCTTCACTCACTCGATGCCTCACTTTTACTTCCATACTATCCTTCACATCCACATCCGACTCGAGGTACCTAAAATACTCTACCTCCTCTAACACTTTACCATTCATCCTCACATCCAATGTTCAAACACTCCACCTCTTAAACATCTCATCACCTTGCTTTTTTTACATTTACTCACAGTTTACGCCTTTCGCTGACTCAACCAAACTCTGCAACCAGTATCCATAGTTTTTCCTCTTAATCAGCCACAAGCGATGTATCATCTGCAAACAACAGCTGACACACTTCTCAACTCATACCTTTTTGTCCCACCAACTGCGCACCTTTTCCCTACAATCTGGCATTCACTTCTCTCACTAAACCATCCATAAACAAATTAAACAACCATGGCGTCATCACACATCCCTGTCTCACCTGTAACAACTGGGAACCAATCACTCACCTCATTCCCTAATCTCACATGCGCTCTGCTATCAGTATAGAAACTCTTGATCGCATTCAACAAGCCTACAACTTGCTACAATGCATCACGGTCCACCCTGTCATACGCCTTCTCCAGATCCATAAATGCCCAATATACATCTTTTTCTTTTGCCAAGTATTTCTCATTCACCTGCCTCACAGTAAACATTTGATCAACACAACCTCTACAACTTCTAAAACCACATTGTTCTTCGGCAAGCACACCATCCGTCATTGCTCTCACTCTTCCAATTAAAACTCTTCCATACAGCTTCCCAAAGACACTCTGCAGACTTATACCTCTGAAATTCCTACACTCATACCTGTCAATTTTCCCCTTATACAACTGAACTACACACGCGCTGATCCAATCTACAGGAACTTTACTAGACTCAAATACACAGTAAACAAACGTGCCAACCATTCTACAACCGTATTTCCTCCTTTCTATAGACATTCAATCGTGCAGCCATCCATACCCAGAGTTTTCCTATTTTTCATCATATTCAGCGCACCTTTCACTTTCTACAGTTCTTATTCGCCTACTATTCACTTCTCCAACATCACTTCCAACAGCTAACATCACTTCTAACAGCTACCACTATAGCAACTCTATCATCCTTCAATTCAGCATTTCCTCATAATACTCTGCCCATCTCTTTCTCACATCACATCCCTCCACTAGCAGCCTACCATTTACATCCTTCACTCTTGCCTCACTCTCCACCTGTCTTTTCCTAATTTTCTTCACTTCCTTTCAGAAAACATTCCTTCTCTCCATGAAGTCCCCTCCTAACTTCCTCCCCCACTCCTCATCCGCTGCCCTCTTTGCTCTCCTTACCATTCTTTGCACTTCTGTCTTCCTCACCCTACATTCTTCGAAATTTTGCCAGCTGCCCCTTTGCAGCCACCTTTCGAACGCCCCCCGCTTTCTTCTCACAGCCGCTCCTACATCTCCGTTCCGCCATTCACTCCCCTTTCTAATCCCCCCTCCAACCTTCCTCACTCCGCACACTTCCCCTGTGCATTTTTCTACTGGATCTCTAAACAACTTCCACTTCCCCTTCCACTCCACCAACCTCACTTACCTTTACCCTCCCAAACTCTACTATCATCTTCTCCTGATACTCACACTAACGCTCAGCTGCACGCAACTTGTTTACATTTAACACCTCCCTTCCACTCCTCTTTTTTACCTCCCCACACTCCACTCACTCTCAACTTTCCTTTTACCAAGTAATGATCCTATATCCCATTCATCTCACCACGGAATATACATGCACGTCAAGTAAACGACCAGTCACTCCCCTGCTAATCATTCTATAATCCATCAATGCTCTCTCCACTATCACATCTCCATTCGCCTTCACAGAAGTATACTTGTTTATACTCTTTTTCTCAAATATACAATTCCCAATCACTAACTCACTCTCTACACACAATTTCACGAAATATTCACCACTCTCATTCACCCCAGATACTCCATACCTGCCAACTACACCATCCACCCTCTCATCACCAGCTCTCGTATTCTGGTCCCCGATCCCAGTCCATTTGTGCTCACAAACACCCATGACTCTACACCCCATTTCACTTGCACCCACATTATTCTTGCTCACACCTCACCCCATTCAACTACTTTCTTTCTGATTCTTTCACTCAATAATATATAACCCCTCTCTTGCATGTCCCTGACGTACCCCAGATATTCTTCCACACACACTTTCAAACATCAACTCACCACTTCCTTTCAACTTTGTCTCACTCAGGGCCAACACATCCATCTTCCGACTTATCATCATACTTCCAATCTCTTCTTTCTTGTTCTCAGTCTCTCTACTTCCACACACCCCTACATTCATAGATCCTATTATTAGGGTTTGAGGGGTCATTTGACCCCTCTCACCCCCTCCTTCATTGGCGTGCTGCCTCTGGGGAAAATCGCTACAGAGAAGGGGATCCCCAGTCCCCCCCTCTCCGTCCACTTTAGTCGCCTCTCACGACACGCAGCGGACCACGGTGGGAGAATTCTAGAAACGCACCC
>JACJUY010008735.1:0-17772 GCA_014220935.1 Platorchestia sp. MABIK | reverse complement strand
AATCTTTGTGATCTCAACGGAGCTTTTACGAAGAGGCTTTTAGCGGCTGATATCAGTCGGTTTACTTCAGGATAGCTGAATCTCACCAGTTCTGCAACTCTGTTTAATCCATGTGCTAAGCAAGTTACGTGAATCATTTTTGGGAAAAGGACTTACAACCCATTCATTGCTTTCATCATGTATGGCGCAGCATCTGTGCAGACTAGGAGAATATTTTCCTGCTTTATTTGACTTGGCCATTTAATTAGGCAACATACCTGTTTTTTGCATTGTATGCAAAACAAAAATGCATCCCCTATTTCAAAATCTTCATGCTCCTTAGCATATTGGAGGATTTTGCTGTTAATTCTTTCCTCCGGCATTGTTGTGTAGAGCACGCTGTGCTACTTGCACACACTACTTACTGATATCGGTACAATCTACATTTTGCTTCCTGTATTCCAATAACAAACTATAATACCTCAGAGCCAAATTCATTCTTCTAAAATATCCTAAACTCATTTATCTCACTCCGTTCATGACTTTCCTCATGACTCGAAAATCATACACTATCTTGCTAGAAAATTCCATGTTCAAAATTGACCAAGTTGTGCATATTTATCGGTTAGCATATGTGCACACGTGCATATTTTATACACTTGAAAAATATGCCGAGTTACTGCATATATGCAATATTCACAATGTCACATCCCTATAGTCATTAGGCTGTGGCAAGGAACTGCATGTGACACCTTGCTGAGGTCCTCTGATGGTGGCAGTCACCCTCCTAAAACCGCTTTGAAGATTCGAAAACGATCAAATGCATTAGCAGCTAACAAAACTAATAATCTTATTTATTCACTGGTAACTAAGAACAAATTGATTACTCGCTATAGGTGTATAACATTCAGTATATTTCTAACAAAGATGTCAAATTATTATACTGACTGCGAGCGTCTCGGTAAGAAGAATATTGAATATTTGATCAGTTGCACTAACTACAAAAACTGCGAAGCGTCCCTTAGATCTTCAGACGTCAATCACAGCCCTTTATCCGCTCTAAAATGAAGCTGAGCTGGTCACAAAACAGCGAGGGCGATGCGGACGGCAGCATCACTCACCCTGGTGGCGGAGGAGGTGTTGGTTGTGAACACAGCCTTGTACTGCCGCTCTCTGGCCAGCCTGATGTTCTGCTCCTCCATCACCTTGATGAGCTCGATGTTCTGCTTGGGGCTCAGCTCTGACAACGTCGTCATCATGAACGAGTGGATGACCTCCCCCACGTTCTGTGGCAGCTTACTCCTGCAGGAGGGTGGAGTTCAGCTTGCGATCTCACACAGCTGAATAAAATAATAATGGAATATGGCAGCACAACTGAGCTACGTGTCCCCTTCTCGAGTTACTACCAAATCCCTGTTTGCAGACACCGTTCACAAGCAGCAGCAGCAGCAGCGGAGAAGTTTGTCTTGTCAATCTTCACGCGCTAGCACTAGTGAATTCGTTTTAACACTAGGAAGGGGCCGTTTCACAGATGTGCTAGCTGATAATTGACAGTTTTTCCAATTTTAAATTAATATTGGAGCCATCTTTTCCATTGCTGAGTAGTAAAGCTAAAAATTTACCAAAACTTGATATACACAAGACATAGACGCTAGAGTGTCCTCGCGATGGGAAGGAGAGGATCGAGTACCTGCAAAAATCTAATTTTATGATTTCAAGTGACGGTGTGCTGCGTATATCTGGCTGCAGGTTCGACCGTAGGCTTCCGTCATTACGTCCTGTCATTAATTATTGTGCCTTATAAAAACTAATGTTCGACACGTCATCGTCAACTTCATCAAATAAGCAATCCTTTCCAGCACACGTGTAAGTAACTAATGATTAATCGGACGGCACTGAAGCAATAACAACCCCGCACAGATATACAGGGCGTCCCACGAAAAACGGAACCCAAAAGGAAATTAATTTAATTCAAAAATTATTGGCTGTATTTTTATTCTGCTTCGACTATATTCTTCGTTGAACGCTTTTCAGCAAATACCATACGTTTTAAGGAAATATCTTCAAGATATTTACCCAGTAATTACTATACTGAAGGCTTTCAAAACCATATTTTTGAAGATATTTTCATTAAAACGTACAAAATTCGATGAAAGTTGCTCCACGAAGAATGTGGTCGAAACAGAATGAAAATGCCGCAAATAGTTTTTGAATTTTATTATTCTCATTTTGGATTCATTTTTCGTAGGACATTCTGTGTACCCTTATCAAGTGAACACAACAAGAAAATAACGCTGTGAGGAGAGTTATGCAATCAAGCTCCCAATTTATCTCCTTTAAAGTGTTATTTATTTTTAAACCAGTGTTAGTACAGTCTCAGCTTGCTGCACACAAGAGATCAAACATTTCGTGAGTCAACCACTCAGACTCGAGATTGAGATCGCTATCCTAACGCAAACTGAGAAAACATGGCCCAAAATTTTAGTGTTATAATTATATCGATAAGGATGATTACAGGCTTCACATGACACTCGAAGGAATCCAGTAAACTATTCCTTGTCAGCATCAATATCCTAAAATGGAAAATCAAGTGCCTTAAAGCAATTGTGAAGTGTTACCTGACTTTGGACTCGCACTGCTCGAGGAAGTCGAAGGTCCAAGTGAGAGGGTAGTCGACGTCCACTGGCGGCTCGGCGTGCAGGTCGAAGTTGAGGGAGCAGGCCACGATGCGTCCGTCCTCGTCCTCCACCACGAAGCTGTGCCCACATTTGAAACACGTGAATGTGCCGGGCTAAACCTCATATTCACACAGCCAGGATGAGGACAGGGTTCCGCCACAACCACAAAATAATTTCTCCACCTTTACGCTCTCACACTGTACGTGGCCAGGTAATAGTGCGGGTATTTGGTTATAACAGGACTTGGATATCGAGAAATTGAAAGGTTTTTATTTCATTTCCAATCAATGTATTTTGTTCATAAAAAGTTGAATAGCACGATTTAGTACTGAAAACTGGCATCGAATAACATTCGGTCCAGGGGATGAAAGTTCTCATTCACTAGAGTGGGGATGATTCTCCGCCACGTTTCCCGTATAAAAGCTGGATGACTCAAGGAACTCAATAAAAGACAACGAACATAAAAGATCTTAGTGTTGCTATTTGTATTTTATAACTGTGCAATGCTTCAGTTCGTGGTAAAGGAAAGAATCCTTCCTCGAGTGACGTCATCCCGAGGGGGATTTCTATACATTTCAAATGTGATATTTGGAACGCTTGACCGAGCTTGCGAACTTCCATTTAGTTTTCCGCTCAGAGAAATATTTAAAAAAAGTCTAAGGGAGTGTGACATCAATAAATTGCGGGGCAGAACACAAGAGAAGAGAACTTTCATAAGGTAACATATCACACGTGAAGGGATAACCTCCACCAAAAAGCAGGTTAGTGTGCATCGCTTGCTACCTGAGACGCTGGAGCAGGAGGTCGTGGAAGATGCCGTGCAGTAAAGTGAAGAAGTCCTCCGGCTTGGCTCCCGTGGCCACCTCCATGTCGCTCTTCGAAGAGAAGCTGTCTGCCACCAGCCTGCGCAGGGCGGCTATGTGAGCGCAAGGGCCGTGGGACACGTGGAAAAGATCACGCATACTCACACGGCGTGCATATGTAGACGTGCATCAAAGTTGCGCACGATTCGTACCGACGCTGTTTTAGTGTATGCAGCAGCAACCCTGCAGTCACGGCGGTGCACTCACATGCGACTTGACATATGTAACACTGACACTTTCTGTACATTCTGTTACACAAGCTAAAATGCTACTTTCTACACACACAGAAACGCATGCAACAGTTGCACTTATTGTACAAACAAAAACACGCGTAAAATTGACACTGCATGCCGTTATAGTAAAGCAAGGAAGTGTGAAGTGTTTCAGATAGGTTGAATGAACTGACGGTAGCGAGCACTACTGTGAACGCAAGAGTCATTAAGTGACTTTAAATAATTATCTATTCACATTTTTACTACTTTGAAACTCTCCAAATTGTTTGTTCATGTGTGGAAATCTTGACGAAATTCATAAAGTATTATTCCATGTAGGTCATCATTCAGGAGGAATTACTTGAAGTCGATATATATTTTGATCTCATCTTTGAAAGTGATTTCCATTCTCCAAAAAAATTACTTTCTTTGCACGAGTTTCAGCCAGACCTGCTCTTGCCCAGGACTCGGTCTGCACATGCATGCCAGTGACGGCAGCTGACGGACCACCGTCACACTGTCACGCACCGTGCTGTCATACTTGAGTTTGGCAAATGTACAAATCATGTTGAGTACTCATGGAAAACTTGTGCTGTGAGGCACAAGTTTATTTGAACATGACTTCTTATACTGAAACCAGAAGTTAGAACCTTCGGAAACAATATGTTCCTATATAAACCAGCTATAGGATACATTTTTTATGTCTTTCCTCTCCGTTTTTGTGCAAGCATCAAACTAGACCGTCATGGTACCTATGTATATTTATCAATTACATACATTTTGCACCATATTTCAGAGATAATGTGACTTTTTTTAATTTGGAGCCCTTATAGCACGTTCATGTTTTTTTTATTTTATTCACGTCCAAAAATGTTCCTGTTAGGCTGGTGTAGTGCAAATTATCATATCATCACTTACGCTCTAGAGTATATTATAACAACCCACCTAGACGGTTGATCTCACGTATTTCAGCAATTATGTTGTACTTGGTAGCCATTGTAGAACAATCGTTTTCATGTTTCTGACTCAGGTAGACTGTTTTGTGCCACTATTATTAGTACGGATATATAATAAATTCGTAGCGTGATAAAAGATATTTTCTCCGAGTCCCTTGATTGGAATACTAGTTTATGCTGACTAGTTTACGCTGATTTTTGCGCACATGCTTACTCGTATATATGTGTACGTGTGCACGCTGTGTGTGCGTATCTGGGTGTGTGTGTGTCACTACGTAACTCATCATTTCACTGCAGTATTGCGAAGCATTTGTAAAAAAAATTTTTGTTGGTTGCTCTTTCACCCACATATGATAAATAAGACGCTTATCAATCAATGATCTTTTCGTTACAATATTTAATTAGAAATTGTAAGCAGCATCACATACTGAAAAAGTTGTTACGAACCCCCTTTGCTCATTATCCTATTCCAGTACATCGCACAGCATTTTTGTAGAACGAATATGTGTTATGATTGCCTCGATGCATAGGTGTGTTTTTCTGCATATGTTCGTGTTAGGTGTATGTTTGTACGTGGGTACGTGTGTATGTATATGTGTATATATGTACATGTATATATGCGCAATTTCCACAAATGTGTGTACTAAACTAGCAACTAGTATTTGACCTAGAGATACCGGTCTTTTTTCTGTTCACTCTCAACTTGTAACATTACCTAACTCGTCATCTCTTTATTATCGTAAAGCATTCATGTAAAAAATTATAAATTTCTTGCGTGATCACCCATTCATATTTAAATAATATGCTTATCTACTATTGACCGCTATGTTAAAAATTTTTAATTAGAAAAACAAACTTGTAATTTTCGTGGTCATCTTGCTTGTATTTTTTTTTTGCTCGAAATGATATTTTTGAACAGCTGCCGAAACAAACAATTCTAATTTTATTTGCTGATGTCAAGAAATTCAAAGCTTTATGTCATGTACATGTAAACTGTCAAAAGTGTTTCCACCCCACAAAGAAAATGCATCGTCAATGAAATTGTGTTGTTTCTTATAATTGTTGTTGCATTTATCATCAAATCTAGATTAAGCAACATTAGGAATACATTGCTCTCAATCATTCATTTTGGACTAGTGACATGGGTATTACAATACTCATGTGTGTGGATCATATAAGTGTATTTACTTTAAGATATTTTAAAAACCAATGATGTGTTATCTTTTTTGTCCTATCTTTAGTGAAAATAAACTGTTTTTCTTTTTTCTGTGAATCATTGCTGGGACTTCTAGTGTAGCTGAGGCAAGTAAACAAGAAATACCCTCATGATAATTATAATAACGCAGGACCAGAGTTAGGCCTACTCCTTATCACCGCAAACGTTACGAACACGAATGTGTAGGGATTTTAGTAAAAGAATAAACAAATATGGTAACATGTTGAGACAGTTTTGGAATGAGTGCTACTAAGAAAATTATTTTTACGTTCAAGGTGCAACAAAACATCGACTAAATCAATTTGATTGCTCAATTTGGGCAATAAGACTTTCCTGAAATGTTGAGGACTTCAGACTGCGTGGAAGAGGAGATCGATTGATTGGTTTATTATTGTTTTAGGATATGGTAAAAGGGTATATCGAGTACCCTCGGCCAGGATCACGGGTTGGTAGCCCTCCGCCCATCTGATGTTTATTTTACGAACCTAAGCTATCGAGTAGGGTCGTCAATAAGTCTTATAAATTATGCAAGAAAAATATAGACGAAAATAGGCCTCAGTAACGATTCATCTTGGGGCTTCTACCACTGGCTAACACAATGGCAGGCCTCTTCGATAGGAGGATCTAGGATGAGCAGAAGGCAACTCTTGAAAAGAGAGGGTAGTTGGAGCGCAACCATCTGAACGAGTGGCTTGTGAAACGCTGAGTGTGTTCGAAAAAGAAATTTCAGTTTTGATTGAAGAAAACAGAAGTGATTTTTTTGTCACGAATAAGCTATTTTAAATTGGAATGATGTAACAAATTGAAAAAACCATATTAAAAATTGGCAAAGACACGTTGTAAGTAGAATCATCTTTCAATATTCAGCAATCAAAGCTGCAATTGTTTAAGAAATAGGTTAGAAAATAAAGCATATTACTAATGTGTCGTATTCTTAAGCAGAGATGAATGAACTTCTCAACCTATGAAATAGTTGATCTCATATTGATCATTAATTGACATTAAAAATGAAATATTTTGAAATTCATTGGGTTCAATGAGTGACAACAGATTGTTTTATCAAGATGTCACAATCACCTACTAATCCAAGTCTCTGTTGGAGAAAGTCAATGCGTTGGGAGGGGCCTGGGTAAGTGCTGAAGAGCTGAAGGAATATCATCTAGATTATGTTAAATTTCTCGAAAGTGTCCGTGTAATGAAAATCCATAAATAACAAATTACCGAATAAAAACGGTGAATAATGAAAAATATACGCAGATTTACACTCAAAAGAGAAACAGGAATATTAAATACTATATAATTCTTGCTTATTGCGAAGACTAAACCTCATCTGTATCGTAATGGGAGGTACGTAGCGGTAATGGAAAATTTATACGCAAACGTTTCTTTCCTTGTGAATTTCATAAATTTTATACATCGCATGGTCTAAATCGAGAATAAACTTAAGCAAAACGGCCTCTAAAGAAAAACATAAGGAGTGTACACATTTTTGCGTATTAACTGTAATTATGGAGTTCCGTTTCATCAAAAATGTATTTTTAAATGAAATTATTATGTAAAAGTCTACGGTCATTTAGTTATATATATATATCGATAGAATATGCTCAAATGTAATTAAGAAAGAGTGTAAATTGGCACGCCGATGTTAGTTTTAGCACTGTAATTAATTGATTACCGGAAATAAAAAAATAATTGCAAGTTTTCCAGAAATGGATTGGAAATAAGTGGTAGTTCGTGTGAGTATATTTTGGAAAATCAGGCAAAGCGTCTAAAGTCCCTAATGTATGATTTAATAAATAGGTTTTGCCTTCGTGAACACAAAGAAACCCTCAGAAATAAAATTTTTGAAGTGTCAAGTTAATATGGGAATGCAACTTGGTAAGTTCACGGAACAATCTTCATTTTTACAAATCAGTGCAGTTTATACTAATCATAATGATGCATTTTATATTACCCGGTCGCAGTTTGCAATATCTTTTAAATTTGTGTGTGACATCCACATTCTCCTCCATCCGAGTTTACCTTGTTTACGCAAGTTGGAAAGACGAGACACATCTCGTGACACAGCCCCCACACAACACTGGCCGAATATTAAAATTCGTAAATGAATAATCGTCTATACTCTATAAGCAAGCTGCTATCGCCGACGTGCCGACATCTAGACTCACCGGACAACTTCCTGCTCCATGTCTTCTTGCAGTGGGAGGCAGGTGTACTTGCTGCAGGAAGAGGAGGAGGAGGTGTCTCTCTCTCCTCCCGCCTTCAGCGCTGCCATTTTGCGCGCCACCGCCTCCAAGTCGTCGCAGTCCAGGAATTCCGTGAGGCCTGCGTGATGAGGGCGCGAAGTGGTAGACCACAGATAAGCTTTTTTGTCATCGAGTTAATAAATTACTTCTCAATTCTTAATTCTTGATACAGTTCACCTTGAACCGGGTCAGGTGTCGAAATTACTGACTTCTCATTCAATGTTTCTTAGTCGTCTCGTCTCTGATGTGTTCATTTTTTCAATTTTGCAGCAGGTAACTGAGTTGTTCTATTTAACTAACAAAATTGATATACTCGTTTATTCTCGAAGTGCGCGAGTTATTCCATGGAATTATTGTTCCCTCGATCAGCTTACGGTGTAACTTTGAGCCGAACATCCCTATGCACAGCTTATAAAAATTTTCACTACGCTCTCCAAGCAAAACCTCCTAACTACTTCACCTGCTTAGCTACGTTCCCACCGTTCTTACCAAAAATAAAAATAAAAACAGCTAATTGTCAGTAAAGCTGATACGAAAATCACCAACATTAGTTTTTAAATGTCTTAATATAGAAATTCTTAGTTAGTAAATTGGTAAAAGTACATGAGTATTATAATAGCAATGCCAATAGAAGAACAAAAGGTTGAGAGAAAAACATAAAAAAATGTTTCTGGGAGTATGTAAGTTTGATACCGCTAAGAAGTATTAATGAAAAACAAAAAATTTGAAACGTTAATGGAAGAAGTCCTTTGATACTCTCCAACATGGGGCTTTGAGCTCAAGCTTTTGCGACATCAGAAAATTATGTTGCAAGCACAATGGGTCAGATTAAATAATTCTGCATTTAAAACTAAAACTCTGAAGAACTGGGCTTCCCCACTCAAGGCTCGAAGCGAGATCTCTTAATGTACCTCTGCAGCCATGGAGTGATCACACCACCTCCGGTCACTACATCATCTTACTTGCCTGGTCACAACCCCACTACAGCCGGTCCCCACCGCACCACACCCGGTCACAACCCCGCCACACTCTGTCACGACCCCACACACAAGACAACTCACCCAGGCTGTAGCCGAGGTCCCCTAGGGCGGTGACCACAAGCACTGAGTTCAAGGAGTCACCGCCTATACGGAAGAATTTGTCGGAAAGCTCGAGGCCCTTTTTGGTTCCGCCCCCCAGCACGCGCCCCACCACCGTCAATAGAGCCAGGGCCTCCTGCTGCAGGTCCTCAGGGGCCCCACTCACGTCCACCAAAGCTTCCTCATCTGTCAATGAGATTACTTTTATCCATCGCTCTAGAGAACAATACAAATAATTATTACTCCCAAAACGACACAAAGCTTAACTTTGCCCGCGTGCGTCTAAGAAATGAAACCAAAATTTGAGTGATGCTTCGTTAACGAATCCTACTTAAAGCCTGCACATTATTTACGATGCTCAAAATTCTTACTTCAGTGTATTTTTTGCGGCCAAAGTTATTCCTACCGACGATGAAAGCCACGATCATCTGGTCATGTTGTCATGTTTTTAACCACGACGTATGAGAAACTGTCAATTAATGGAGGACGCTCCACTTAAATGATGGGTTCAAATCAGCCGTGAGGAGTGTCGCAAGCGCGCTGGCCGTTATCAATTTCTGCTTTCTACCTTCTCCCCGACTTCACACCGACTTCAAGAACGAGAAGAAGAAGGGCGTCAACTGACCGAAGGAGTTGCCTAACGTCGACACCAAGAAGGGTTCTGGTATAATTATATTTATGTCATTATTTAACAGCTTTATGTCAATTCCATTGCTTCTACAGTTATCGAGAATTAATTTTTCCCATTACGAATATAATTCAATATGATCGAGTCACACGTAATCGTTTGTTTGTGGAATTTAATCCGTCTTAAAATCGTACTACAGATATCGTGTAAAGCCATGCGTGACAGCTCGCTACCCACCTCGCTACCTCTTGGAGGGAGCGGAAGAGACATTAAGCTCCGTGCTGCTATCGAGTACAGACGCGTGCTGTCGTGGCCGGCTCCTTTGCGGGCCCGGCTTTCGCCGCTTGGCCTGACTTTGACTTACTTGGCCCTATTTTGTTATATCATACGATGTGTATACCGTGTAAACTACGTAAACTCTTAACGTAACTTAAAGCAGTCACGGAGCCATAGCACATACCTTCCTGGAATCCGACATAAGATGAGTTCCAATTAGTGCATTTTCCCTCGAAGCAATTCATAACTATTTCTCCTGTGCATTGGTTTATACCAACGCCAGGCCTTAAGCGTATATTCGTTTATTAATTCGAAATGTAATAGGTACGCTAGATTCATTTCAGGTGTTAGTAATTTTGAATTCTTTGTAGGGAATAAATAATTAATATGTTTCCTGCATCGTTAATTTCCCATTAAGGATGGAGATTGGTAATCGAAGTTGTTACTGGCACGCTACTATATAAATTGACTGATAATTAATAATTATTCTGTGGACGTTGAAAGGTCTCCTTTAATCTTCATTAGAAAAATAAAAGAATTGTGACCTTAAGTCACGACAATCAAAGGAAATGACAGTGGTGAAAGAAAGAAAAGACGTCTATGACAATTATGTGTGAGAGCAACTAAAACTTTTGCATTGTATGCACACAATTTTAAACACATGCATACCGGCACAATTGCTTGCCTGCTCATATAAAGCTATCAAACTGTGAAAACAGTTGCGTTCACTCGCACGTAGCACATGTAAGCAGGGTTGGCATTAAAACCCCCACAAAAAAACATAGAAAATACAAAAAACAAAAAACACCAGTCTTGAGTTTTTTTTAATTTAAAGTAACATATGAATGCAAAAATCTGTAAAAAAGGCACCATGCAGGTTTTATTGTTTTTCTTTTATTGGCTTCATTTTCGAACTTAATATATTTATTTTAATTTGAGCCTCAATTACTTCCTATGGGTTGTAAAACACAATTTTTACCAACATGTAGAAGTCTCTCCTGGCACTGGCAGGTTTTAATTACATCATCTTAGAGATCAGCATTTGGCTTCAAATGTTTGTATATGTTAAGGAGCATTTGGGCTTTCCCTGCCCCATCTGGCGGTATGGTCTGGCAGTATGTATCCAGGTCACATCACAGAACAGAACTTGTGGAACTCTATATTTTCTGTTGCATTAAAATGAATAGTTGAACTAAAGAAATTTTTTCCCAGCTGAACATACATTTTGTCTTCTTGACAAGTCCAAAGGTACTCAAAAGTCCTACTCTGGTTTACTGGTGGTGATGCAGTTGATTTCACTGTAGTTAGTGCTAATGCAGAAGAAAAGAAAATTGAGGGTTAACTAATGTCACTAACATCAGAGCCACATCTTGAGTCAGCAGGGCTAACTGTGCTTAATGCTAACTGTGCTGTGCCTTCTTCCTGCTCTGCTGTTTGTTCTTGCTTCTTTCTCCTTACATTTTCCAAATTATTTTGAGCCCTCTCTATCATGTTGCTTATTTTGTCACCGAAAAAGTCACAACTAACTTTAGTTGTACCTCCTACAGTATTTCAGTTACATGACTCTCTTGTACTCCTTTTTTCCTGCCCCAACCTAAAGGCATTGCTGATGTAGTAAATAATCACGAAAAGTGTAAGATCTGTAGGCAACAGAACATATCAATTAAGGGTTATTTAGATGTAGGTCAATGGTCATATTTAACAATCTAAGTACACAAAATACAGCTCAAAGGAGTTACTTTAGTAAAATTGTCTAATGGTAGGAATTATGAAGGCCCTGAGAAGGAACTGATCAGCAAACATTCGCTCTCACACACTTGTCCAACACTTATGAACTGTGGGATACAACTAACTGCCTTTCATTCCAAGCGTCACCATTTCTTACAGACAGGAAGCCAGTAGGCCTTTCGAGTAAGAGCAGATGCAGACCGTGCTATCATATGTATATTGTATTTAGGAAACTAGGAGGTCTAAAAAGCTACTGCACATGCTGAACCTGCAGCATCATGTTACACTTGACGACACTGACAGCAAGACTGAGAGAGCCTGAAAATCAGAACATTACAAGTTACCAAATCATACTCCTGATAGGTTGGCAGCTACTGCTTCTAACTGGGGTAGCTTAAGCTGTGTTCACACTGCACCTAAAATCATTATTCTATGCATTGATAAAAGTACTTATGAGAAGAACTTAAGGCCCCCTCACACGTACGAATATGTCCGCAGACAATCTGAACTGAGTTTGGTCTGACGGTCCCAAGACCCCGCACACTATGCAAACAACGCACTTCAAACTTGGCGAAGACTGGCACACACTTTAGCATGCCAGTAGCAGCTAGGTGGAGAGCACGCACAAGAGAGGAGGCTCCAGACGGCGAGTTCGTATAGTTGATGGGATTCGCTTTAATTGAAATGAATTCGAAAAAAAAAGAAATGTAAAAGCTCGTTCAAAATGCGCTAAAGAATTGTTCCTAAAAAGTAATGAATATACAAATGGGAAAGTGCTTAATGGAGTGCGGAAGGAGGAAAAGAGGCAGAGTACAGGCGTGCACCACACACGAAGGCTGGATGGACACTGACGTGGTGTCGAGGTTTGCATCCGGTCGCTCCAAAATTATCAAGCAAGGCTCATCTGCCTCATACAGTCTGTGCCAACCCGAAATGAGCGTACAAACTCACGAATTCGGCACCAGTTCAGATATGTCTCCAGACATATTTGCGCGTGTGAGGGGGGCTTTAGGATACCGTGATCTAATAAAAATAAAAACAAAACAACTCAATAACCTAATAACCTAATAAAACCCNAAAAAAAAAAACAGGTGGGCAGTTTTTTTGAACGCGTTTTTCCAACCCTGCATGTTAGCATCGCACACATTACACACATCACCATAGCTGTGGCTGTTGGTGTCTAGCGATGTTTTCACAGCACGATAAGAAAAATGTTTTATTCCAATCAAGCAGAGAAAGCTCAGACAAGATATTCATTTCTTAACCTTCTTATAATTAATGCCCGGACGTAATGACCGCCATCCCTAGCCAAGCCCGTATCATTTCATGAACATGTTTTGAGTAGAGAATAAAAATAGAGCAAACTTCTTCCGTTTTTAAACAAGAAGAAACTCTGATCTCGCACAGTGAGCCTTGAACCTCGTGCATTTTCACATGAAAGGCAAGCGCTCTTAACCACTAAACCTCGGTGGCCAGGTTAGCTTAATGAGTACAAGAGTTGTTGATTCTTGAACCTCATCCACCCTACGGGATCAACAGGATATAAAGAAACTCTAGGAACTCAAACCAGTATGACTGAACGTGTGTTTAGGGAGAAGAATAATGGATGAAACCTGTCAGAAAAAACTGCAGGGGCCGGTAGACTTACTACGCAAGGAGTCGGCGTAGTCCCCTAGTAGCTGTTGCCTGTCTACCTTCCCGTTGACGAGGAGCGGCATGTGAGGCACCCTTACCAGCTGGAAGAAGGACCAGGGTTAGTGGGGAGTTGTAGTATGGTGAGAGTGCGATGATAACTTCGTATTAGTCAGGGAATTAAAAGAAATATGAATGAATCTATCTATCCATTGATCTATTTACCCATACTCTTTGTGCTCTTGAAAGTCTCTTTATCTTGTTCGAGCGCTGGTATTATAGGCATTCTTGGTTGCCTCCATTCACACTGCTTTCAGTCGTACATAGAGCACAACTCAACATCCTGTAGTCAGTCACAAGATGGAAAAAATTGTAACTTCTTCCGCATATTTCACACAATTCAAGTTTTTCACTATTGCGCTGGGAGACTTTCACGTTCTTCTTGAAAGAAAACTCATCATATTGTCTCACACTCTTTATCAGAGATGTGATCAGTTTTAAATATTCAAAGAATGAAAAACGTTTCCCATTGTTAATTCAGCAAATTTTTTTAAAGATTTTTTATGTTGAACTATTTCTATCCACGTGAAAAGAAGGTTTTACGACCAATTTCTTGGTTTCAAGTTCGTTACACAAACGATTTCACTTAACATATCACAGGTGGTCTCGTCTACTTTTAAAGCTCTGATGATTATCTCGTTTGGTTGTTTGTTTGCTTACTTGGTTACATGGTTAGTTGGTTGGTTATCACAGTACATGATCTGATTTCAGAATAAACGTAAGCAGAAATACTGCACTCTCCTTTCAGTAATGAAATAGGAAAAAATCGAGGAACCACCTTATAGTAATAACATGGGAAAAACTGATTTTTTTTCATTTTGCCGTTGTCTTTCACTATGTTAAGAAGAAATTCACGTTCTTCTTGGTAAAGCTTGTATTAATCTAACTCGCTTTATCCCAGATCTGGTTATTACAAATGCTCATTTTGCGAAAAGTATCCCCATAAACATTCCAGAAGGCTTATGCAGAAATAATTTTTATTGGATAGTATTATTTAATCCCTGTTGTAATCATGATTTCCGACCAATTTGAATACTAAAAAAATAATTTCAAAAACATCATAGTATATACCTGTTGAGAGCAATCTAGAATTCTCGATACTAAAGCTAAACTTAAAAACTATCCGCCGAAGACGAAAATAGAAAATATTTTGTAAATGGCCAGACGAGACTAAATGTTAGCGTCAGTGAGGTGGAATTAGACGACATGCATGAACCGATCACAGACAACAATTTCTCTCCATAAATTGACGAAAATGACAGGTACAATAGCAAAAACAGACCTGACAGTAGCTCTGCCCGTCAGACATCAGACGGAAACTATAGGACATGCTTAGGACACCATGTCAAAATAGTTCATTCTGAAAACTATGCCCCCTCTGATCACTCAGCCCACTGGCTCATATGATGAGCTACGGAAACGCTATCAGAGAACCGATGGAAAGAGTTGATCTACAATATGAAAAGACACGTATGATTTCCGTCTCACTCAGGTATTGCTGCTACATTCCAAGTGATCTAGGCTTCAAGCGCAAACGTAATGATATCTAGACTGTGGCAAACGAGCAATAGACGATCTCAAGATGAAACGAAGTGATCTGGTGAATGTCTCGACCTAGGTGACCTCAATAGTATAATCTGTGTATGGAGCTTATTTGTGCCAACCAATATTCTGTTGTAATGTTCTACTTGAATCTTATATCCTTCCTGTGACTCAGACCCACCTTAGGCCTCATGTAGGTGAGAAGGCGTGAGGCCAGAGATGCTTCGAGGCGCTCCTCGTAGTCCTCCTCCTGCTCGTCGCTGCAGTAGAAAGCCACGAGCGCCTGAGGGGAGCCCAAAATTTGTCAAAACAAACAAACATCGGCATCTACGGATGCTTTATTTCCAATTCAAGCCTGATACATATCACCTTGTACATTGGTTTTTCAAATGCCTTATAACTAACACCTGGACGCCATGACGCTTTCCCCCGATCAAGACCGGTACCCATTTCAGACACCTGGGTAGAGTGGGGTATTGTGTTTAGAATTTTTTCTCCTATACCCAACGGAGAAAATCGCCACCAGCGCCGGGACTCGAACCCTCGTTGCCCTCACGGAGGCAGGTCCTAAAGCCACACGGCTATGACGCGCACGAATGATATTCAAGGTACAATCTCGCTACGACACAAAATTGAGATTATAACAAATGAGGGTATAGTGACTTTATCTTCTCGCTCCTACAACATAACCACGAGCTTTCTGTACAAACATCACGTGTCAGCTCGCCACCAAATGCTGCTCAATAACTAAGCACCTAGACTACAGCCCAATGCCTCCTTCATTGACCGCACAACGGCGCATTCACCACTTTCACATCTAGGTCTTTATAAGAAGTACTCTTTCCATGCACCTTTCAGTCATTGCAGCGACTCCACAGCCTAAAGACTTATCTTTCCGTCGTCGTTCTCACTCTACAGCTCCATACAAAAGTCTCAAATCTCTTGATTAGAACAAGCAGCACTCTACCTTACCGCGCCTTGGGCGACACCAACGACTCGCTCTACAGTACTCTTAGGAACAGGCGAGTAAAGCGCTCTTTCCTCCTCGCAGTATTAGAGGCAGCTTTCTCACTGCTCGCAGCCTCGCAGCCCGAACATAATAACATAAAAATAAGGACCTAAAGAAAGCACACAACCTCATTGCTCTCTAGCGGCGCTTATCGCATGTCCCCGCCCTACTGAGCAGGGTACATTCATCTTTATTGCCTTCAGCCAGGCCTTTTTCCCAACTGCTTGTGCATTAGTGCTCGAAAAATCCTCGACAAATACCTCCGCTCCACGCTGCATGACTGGAGCCGATATCCCATGCTTATGTTCTCCACGCTTCTAAGTCACGAGGTGTAGCACTCCTACAAACAAAGATGTGCACCGCAGCCCACTTTCGTCGTCCACTCTGCGGCCAACGCTGGTTTACGAAATTTTGAATCGCCAACGAAGCCAACGTAGTCACCAATCCGAGTTCACTTAATGCGAGGATTGGTCACCAATCGAGGTCTCGCTAACAAGTACGTCAACTCATCTGAACTGCTGTTTCCACGTACTGGAAATGAAGCGTATCGGATGCCACCTCAAAGTTTTCGTGGCTCAAGAAACTTTGCGACGCAAAGTCGTTGAACTTGTCTGCAGAATAACTTTTAGCTCCGACTTACCATTAACAATCATACTGAACCGTCTCCTTGTTTTCGTTATAAACCACTAACGCATCACTTACTTTCGCGGTAACCTTATGGGTTCGTTGCAAACGCGCAGAAAATGAACACATATCATATAGCTGTTTGAATTATTCTTTTCTGATTAAATTGCAGCACAACACACATGTCTTTTCCAGTATTCACCTGTAGCACAACACACATCTCCTGCAAAACAAGCTTACCTGCTCTACTAGACATATTCGCTGTACAACACAATGAACACATACCTGCTGTACAGTACCGGGAGCGTGACAGAGCACCGCGCAGGCCTTCACCCCCTCAGTCGACTGCACAGCCTGCTGCACCTGCAGCACATACGTGTAAGTGACAACTTCATGAAATAAGCAGGTTCAGATGCAGTGAAGTTTCATTATCTTCAATTTAAATGGCGTGTTCCTTCGTGAGTAATGTCCTCAAATTTATTAAGGAAAATTCAAGCGATAATTAAAGTTTTAAGTGTTTCCACCTATAGTTTTTAATAGTTTTCACGTACATTGACATGTGAGCTCTGGCTTATGTGACATCAGGGAATAGTATTGAGAGCGTTTATAGATAATTTAAATTTAGAACTAGAGGGTCGAAATGGCAGAAATTTAAAATATTTCTTTTCGTGTGAACAAAACAAAAAAGAACTGAGTTAACTGCCTCAAAGAACATACTTTGAATCGCACAACAATTTTATGATACTGCCTTCATAAATGCTTGACAATATTATAAAAAAGTGCCGTGTAAGGAAACTAGACAAGTTGATAGTTAAGAAGAAAAAAACACTATTTATAGTACAAATGAAAGTCGCTAGAGTAGCAGTTTTGTAGTAACTGCTGCGCGTATATACAGTATATGTTTATGTATAAATAATACTCGACCCTCCCCTCACCACTTGACCCTCACCTCGCCACATGACCCTCACCTCGCCACACGACCCTCACCTCACCACACGCCCCTCACCTCACCACACGCCCCTCACCTCGCCACACGACCTCCAC
>JACJUY010008734.1:4556-25682 GCA_014220935.1 Platorchestia sp. MABIK | reverse complement strand
CTAGTTAATACTGTGTGTTGAGCCTCGTCCAAAAACTGGATGTTTGTAAATTCTAATCCAAAGTGTGTGCACGGTCTTGTGGACTCTCCTTCCTCTATATTCTCCATTATTGTTACGAAGCAACGTTCGCGCCCCTCAGGTGGATACAGCTATTATTTCTTAGGGAATTAGCGCTCCCAAGGGAAAAATGTGAGGTTCTGTGCTGATAGTTAGGTGAGCCTTCTTTCTGTTGAAATAAAATGTTTGTAGTTTTGTCTAGGACTATCTTTTTTCGGTCCACTACTGTCCTGTTTTTCAATTCCCATAACTTTCTTCATCAACTTTTATCTTGTTTCATAACCTTCCTTCTTAACTGAATTTCCATGCGCACGGGATCCTGTGCCGGAACTCACCTTGTACATAGATTCAGCGTTCCCTCAACTCCATACTATATGGTGCCTTCATCCTTCCTCACTTTGAACCTCTTTGTTGTGGTATGTGGTAAAGGGAGGCTAAAACTAATCTATAATCAATAAAGCGACGTACGTACGAATCATTCATCAATAAACGTAACATAAAAAACATTACTTTAACGTAAACTTTTTCCTATTTGGCCTATGTAACTATTTGGGTAATCTTTAGGTATAATAAATATAAAAACATCGATACATATTATTAGCAGGTTTTTTATCCCTCAAATAACTTAATTTCTTCATTATCGTATTGTTTCGACTAGTATGAGAATCTGATATTGAATGGTTTAAAAAGACTATGAACCCTTTCCGAAAACTTTAAATATTCGGCACCAACGTTTTATCACATTCATCACTTTAGTCTAATCTAAATGCGCCTTAGTCTTTATATTTGAACTGCAAATATGTACATTAATGCGCATTCACGTGTATGTACAGTGAATGATATAATAAAAATAGTGTTAATGTAACCGCAATTCACAATTTTGACTTTCACTATCCTTACTACGCCCAGAAACGTTTATAACTTAAGCATGAAAATTAGACTTACAATCCAAACGAGCATCACAGTAAAGCCTGGATACGCAGCCAAGTGAAAACTTGGTCCGTGATGACGTCAGCGGCCAGTCGTGACTGCTGGCAGCTGATTGGTTAGTGTGCGTGCGTATGTTTGTCTAAAGCGGGCTTGGGGTCCACCGTAGTTTTGAAGTTCTCCTTATGTAAGTGTTCTGTGGTATTTCACTGCCAGTGTGTACCAGAAACAGTATTCTCAAACATAGATTGTGATAGAAACCGTGTTTTATTTTTAAGCAGCACAAAACAAAAATCGGAATCTTTGGATGCTTTATTTCCAATCAAGACTGATACACATGATCTTATGCATTGGTTTTTCAAATGCCCTATAACTAACTCTATATATAGGACACCATGACGGTTTCCCCCGTAAAGCCGGTATTCATTTCTGACACCTGGGTAGAGTGGGGTATTGTGCTTGAGCTTTCACTTATACCAAACGGGGAAAATCGCCGCTCCAGCGCCGGGATTCGAACCCTGGACTCCTACATGCAAGGGCGATGCGTTAACCACTGTGCCACGGCAAGCACATTGTCCTAAATCATGTTTTTCGACTAGCGACATGGGTATTACAATGCCCATCCATGTGTGGGTATCGCACATGAGTGTGATGCACACAGATGAGTGGGACTTTCCTTACTATGAGATATTTCAAAAATCTAATGATGTGTTGTCTGCTCTGAGCAGAATCGCCACCCAGCTCTGGGTGGCGGTTTTCTCTGTTGGTTAACGTTGAAAAATTCAATGCATAATATCCCACTCTACTCAGGTGGGCACCACAGCTATAAGGCATTTGAAAATACAATGTACAAGGTGATATGTATCAGGCTTAATTGGAAATAAAGCATCCGTAGATGCAGATGTTTGCTTGATTTTGTTTGTTTGAAGAGAAACGAACCTGTCCAACGCTGATTTTGTGACAGAAGGACCGACACTCTTCGCGAACACAAAAATGGATGAATTAGTTGGTATAACGCCCGGCGTGACATGAGTTAAAAACATTGTATGTGATTTCAAATCATTCTTCACTTATGTGAGAGAATGAACGAAAAATAGATAGGATCGATATTATCGGTGAAATTAAAGAGAGCTAAAAATATACAAGAATGAGCAAATAACGATAACGAATGGGTTAAATACAAACAGAACTAATAATCTAGTATATATTTAAGAGGTTCAAAATGTCATTTCTGAAGTTTTGAATAGCTTTATTAGGTTTTCTCAAAGCGGTACTGCAGAAATAGAAAGTTAGTATCAAGTTCTTAGTTAGAAAAGACCCTCCTAGAGAGTGAGGGGTCTTTCACATCCCTCTCAGGGAGGAAAGAAATCAGTGACTGCTTTGGAAGGCTGGAGATACAAAATTCTCGTGCCCTCCTGGAGGGCAGACAGCAAGGTCGGCCGATAAATCTCATTTTCCGCTGACTCTAATTTCTAAACTATTCCACCTTCGAACGTCAAATAGCACGGATCATCAACGAAATTATAATTTCTTCATCATCCGAGACGAGTTGATCGCGTGTCCTTTTTGATATCTGCCGCTCGTTTTCCGAAGCGCGTCNTAAAATCCAGTTTTCTTCTTGTGTAGTGAGTAGGCTGTATTTCCAGCCCCACTATATAGGCCAACTGCCAAAAATCAGCTGTCCGTAAATAGTGATGCTAAAATTTGGGCCGCACTATGCTTTTATTGTAACAAACAAAGTAGATTCATTCCATACTTAAGAATAGAAAGTTGCAACTGTACATGGCTCCTCAGTTCTCGCCACGTAAACATGTTTGGTTACAAATTACACCATATACATTAAGGGCCAGTATTTTATGAAATTCTACAATTTTTCTAAAAGAATTATGTCACAAAACGCTATTGGAATAAATTGAGACAAGGTTAGCCAAAACTGAGTTGTACTAAACGTAGCACAACGCGCACATCAAGAAACCAGTACACACTTAAGCCTGCGCAATGAATTTCAGAGCTCGCTCATCTTATAGATGGCAATGAAATTTGTTTCCAAAAACGTTTGCTTAGCTTGGATACTTTTCATTCTTTTATTTTCAGTCATGTAAAACAGAAACATAATAGTTTACACTCTCCATGTTTATTGATCACTTTAAAGATTGTTTTTTTTCTTCCTAAATTTATACGTCACTCTTTTAGTACAAAAAATTACAGTAACTTTGACAAGTTGAACCTGACACTAAGGCAGCCGTACCGATACTAGACATTAAATGGTATCACGAACATGTGACCGGCCGATGAAAAAGATGAAGCCACCTCTCACGACACCTAAATGGTGTGAGTGTTCGTGCAACGTCAGCACAGCTCCTCTAATGCCATGATGACAACATACCATGATGATAAACATTCCCATTAGATGAAGACAGTATAGCGAAGTTAGAGTCAGGAGTTGGAGTAGCTGGAGTCACATGTTATAGAGTGGAGTTGGAGTCATGCTGCAGGGTCGCTTTTTCGAATGTGGTGGAGTCAGAGGCGATGTCGTTTATTAGCATGTGGTGAAGCCTCGGTCGGAGTCGCTATTTGTTGGTGTAATATCAATTTATTACGATACCTCTATTTTATCCCGCGTACCCATATCTGTCTGTTGTTTGTTAATGAGAATACCGACAGGATAAAAAAGTTGTTGCTCTGATACTGTGAATTGATTTTCATAAAAATTCTGTTAGAAGATTAAAAATTAACTCATTTTTACGTTTCTTAAGTCATTATAATTTATAACTGAATTATTTCTTTCGACTATTATGAGCAACGAAGCCGTCAGTTCGATATAACAGGGCGACGGTCATTTGCATTTTTCCGATTTTTATCCAATTTTCTTTACTTGTATTTTTATATATGATTTTTTGGTCAAAGAAACTAAATCCTAGAGTCATGAAGATTAATGCTCTTATAATATTTAGCACTGAACCTTTAATTAGGACTAACTACACATTACATTAGCCAGATTACAAATGCATATTGCTTCAGACGAGAATTATTGCTACCCCAGTGAAAATCAAAAAGAAAAAGAAAACCAGTTAATATACAATAGAGTTAAAAGATAAATTGTTTAACATTGGTTTTCAAAATATCTGAATCTAAACATTCTTGGTTGATAATTACACATCGGTATCGTAGTACCCATGCAAAATGTTGAAACAAACAATTTTTTGGCAGAAAAGCACAAGAAAACTGACTTCCTTTCGTTGCGTAATCTGATTTTGAGAGTGCATTGAAATATTAGTAACTAATAAAACATAATCTTGGTAACGCATAGTTGGAAAACACTCTCGTTAGGGCGCGCTTGTATTGTAATGTAAGCAAACGAATACAGGAACTGGTGATTAGAGGGATAAATGTTGAGAGTAAATTAGGCAGATATAAAACATTTTGCGTCAAAGATTATGAGGTCGACAGTGAGGAAATTTTTTTTTCGTTCTAAAGTATTGAATAGTACGCCAAAATAATAATGAGCTCGAAGGGAATGAAATTTTTTATTCCTATGTATGGACTGGTATTCCAATCAAGGGACTCGAAGAACATGTTTTACATCACGCTACGAAATTATGACATTTCCATGCTTATAATATTGCCACACAAAGTCTACGTGACCAAAAAACATGGAAACTATAATTTTACAACAGAGAAAAAATCGTCACCTAGAGCCGGGATTCAAAGCCACGATGCAGGTACAGGGCCTAAAACGACAAGGGTATGACCAGCACATTGCAGCAGCGCGTCATAACTAAGGTCACCGCGGCATTCGTCAGAGCGGATTTTTGGGCTAGGAGAACCTTGCTCTCTTTTATCCCCAGGGAGCGTATGAGACTTTTATTATACACTCAACCTTGGAGAATGAATTGATGTTTAAAATGAAACCAATTTCAAATTTGTAGGTGGAATAGTTCAGAAATTACAACGCAGTTAAAATGAGCCTTACAGAGAAAATCGGCCGACCATTGATAGGGTAGGAAAACCTCTATCTATGCGTCCCCAGGAAGCGTATGAGACTTTTATTATACTCTCACCGTTGGAGAATGAATTGCTGTTTAAATGAAACCAATTTAAAATTTTTAGGAGGAATAGTTCAGAAATTACAACGCGGGTAAAATGAGCCTTATAGAGAAAATCGGCCGACTATTTAGGGGCCACGAGAGCCCCGCTTCCTGCCCCCCACAGGGGCGTAAAAAATTTTTTATTACATAAAAATGTTGTACTCGTCACAAGCATTAATTTGGTACTAATTTAAAGATTGTACGTCTTATAGTTCAGAAATTACCCTTTTGTCAGGGTAATTCGGGAAGGGTCTTAGATGGGTTCTCAAAAACGGCGCACTGGTCGTAATGCTGTCCTCTTGGTACTACGTAAACGTGTGCCTGGTCATGTTCGTGGACCTAGTCAGTGTGCGGAGGAAACTTCGTGGAGTGAGCGGTTAACTCTAATTTTATAATACAGTATTCTGGCGACAACTACTGTGTTCCTGTTTCATGGAGGGATTTTAACCTGTGTTTTGTAAAAAAAAAAAAAAAATGAAGTTTCTGTTCCTCCTGGGCAAATAAAGACGTTCTTGTTCATAGCGCGTTTGAAGTACCACCTGGATCAAGAACCGAAGTCAAATCATTACACTACCTGATGTATGTAAACTTTGCAACAACGTCTTCAGCAATTTGTATTTTCCAATACTATAACTACATTAAGAGTAATTTATGAACTCCTATATTGTCGCTCACGGACTGAGTGCATGTACTCATTACGAATAACGTAATTTTCTTTCTTTTCTCACTCTCTTCTTAATCTGGTTTTAGGTCAGAATATCTTGATTTCTATCTTGGCTTTGTGCTTGAATTTTTTTTCTACGTTGGATATTACTTGCTGCTTGTTAATTTTAAATGACTGACTATGCTGATTACCGATACCGTCGTGCGGGTCGACGTGTGGATTCAAGAAAAGGGCTGTCTTCTGTGCAGATACCGTTCCAGAGCACTGGCTTTTCCGCCCAGCTGTCCTTCCTGAAGTTCGTGTGGGTGCCGCCTACGCCGTAATCAGTTCGTTATAGCAACTGAAAAAAATTTCTGTTTGAGCTGAACTATGGGGGCCCCCCAAGGAAGACGTACAAATAATTGTCGACGCCACTGGATTCCGCTACGTCTTTTCAGAGTAAGCCCTGATTCGCTGCACTACTACAGTTGTCCTCTTTTGCGTAAAAACTATGTATACTTTTCCTCCTAAAGTGGTCTCTTAAGCCCCTATTAAGGCATGGTGTCTCTTTGGACCGCATTCCTTGATGAACTTGATCTGTGTAAAATAAAGAAAGAGAACTCCTTTAATTGTAGGATCTGAGGTATTTATTAGTGAATCTCATTGCAATGTTTCTTGAATACACAGATACATTTCAGCAAAGACAGTGATCTATTTCCTTTTGTAAAAATAGCGCGTAAAAACATGAGCAATTGCATAATACAGCAAATACATGTAAAATATCCCTGTTACTCAGCTAGGTAATCCAGCTAATGATGGGATTTAGAAATAAAATACAAATGAGACTTGGCTAACTAAAGTAAATGCACGAATGAACCATTATAGCGTATACACATTGAGTTAAGGGGTAACTATTGAATAATGGATTCGACAACCAAATGCATTACCTGACACTGATGTATTCGTTGTAATTGACCCAGATCTCAATCATTTGGGCAGACTATATCCAAACCTGAACGAAACTAGAATCTGCAAGCATACTAATATATCATATTCAATGCATCGATGCGAACAACTCGCAATGATATTTCGCTGCTGTGTTTGAACTATAGGTCAATCTATCCAGAATTGGAAGAGATAAAATGTACTATAACTGAATTGAAGTGTTATTTTGACCTGATTAGCTTCACCGAAAGATGACTAGATGACTCACCTAAAGACATGATTCAGGTGGTGTTATAAAGTGTAAAAATGTAAGTTATTAGTTAGAGATACCTCTTTGTGGCAACGCTAGGTATGACAACACCCGCAGCCAATTCCACTCGAGAATTGGTATCAACAACAGTAAAATGTCTGCCAAGTGTGTTCCTAAGTTAAGTTGCTGCTAAGTAATTAATCTAACTACTCCTAACTAACTACTGCTAACTCCTATTTTCACTCCTATATTTCTTTGCTTTGTTCCGCTCTTATCTTGCTTAGTAATCATCTGGTTGAGTGTTCAGAGCTAAGAAGATATCTGAGAGGTGAGTGCATTTGTACTGATAGTTGTGTCTTGTACTATATGTCGTAAATTGTTGCGCAAGGGATCATGTGATTATTGATTACTACTACCATCCCTACCGTTGTGAATGTGCCAACAGAATACCAGGGCTGCTAACTAGATATATTATAAATGAAAAATTGTGACAGCCACCATTCACCACGAAATAATAATAAGCGAGGCGGAGGCATCTGTACGTTCATATCAAAACACCTAAACTCGAGACTCATAGCAAATGTAACTATGAATCTGTATCATATAGAGAGTCACCATATAGAGCTGACTAAAATTGGTAAACGGATCATGCTTGGAGTGGTGTATAGGCCTCCGACAGCTTGTCCTGTTTTTCCTGAATGAGCTCAATCGTATTATGTCTCAGTTTAACAGGTCTTTATACAATGACATAATAATCTGCAGTGACTTCAATTATGATCTTCTGAAACATGAAAACTGTGAACCAATCTCGAATTTTCTAAATGTTTTTCAGATGAAATCTTTTCTTTCGATTATCACAAAGCTTACACGGATATCCTCAGAATCGACAATATCTTTATGACAGATCCAACTGATTCTCTTACTGGAATAATTGCTTCTGACATATCAGATCATTTTCCAGTTTTTCTTATTAAGAAAAGTCTAGTCACAGGCACCAAGCCACAAGCTGATACTTACTCATATCGTAACGTCAACGATTCAAATTTGTGAGAAATGCGCACCGTTCTAGAAGAACTAATGCCAACATTGTATATCTCTCAACGGAACAATAATGCAACGAACATTGATGAAGCAAAACTAAACTTAACTGAAATTCTAATGACCGGATACAATTAGTGTTGTCCAATGGTAACTCGTACAATTACACCGAAAAATAGACAAAATCCTTGGATTACTGAAGACATCGTGATAAATATAAAGAAACGTCAAGCGCACCAAGCCCTCTTTTACGAAGGGCGAATACCTAGAGAAATAGATAACAGATTTAAGAATTATGAGACAACCCAGATAAAAACATCGAAAAAAAACAACTTTGCGCTAAAATTTACTCAATTTTAAACTGATATTCAAAAAACTTGGTGCCTGCTTAATTCTTGCTATAAACCGAATAAGGCCGGTGATAAAACGATTGAATCTGTTGTTCAAGATAATGTAAGATACCATGAGAAGAAAGATATTGCTAGTTTTTTTAAATTTCTTCGTAAACGTAGGACAAGATATATAGCTGATAGTATTACAAGGGAACCTACTAATCACTTGGAATATATGGATCATAAACAACCCTTTGTGAATCCGATGGAATTGCGCGCATAAACAACCTGTAAAATAAATCGAGTGGATTACAAACGTTTTCGACCAAAGTACCTAAAGTTATTGCTGATATTATAGCCCCGCTCATATCCATTATTATTATCCAGTCTCTCTTCCTAGGCACTTTCTTGAACTCAATGAAAGTTGCTAGAGTAACACCTATTTTTACAAAGGATGAGAAAACCTGCGTAAACAATTATAGACTCTGTGCTACCAATTATAAGCAAAATACTCGAGAAAATTGTATATATAAAGTGTTATTTTATTTTGAACAAAAATAATTTCTCTTTGATAAACAGTTTGGTTTTCGCTCTGTAAAATCAACAACACAGGCTAAATTAAATGATCTACAATATCTTTTTTTTAATATAGATGAAGGAAAGCTTGTATTCTCCGTTTTCTTGACTTCCGAAAAGCATTCGATTGGGTGGAAAATAATACATTACTCTCGAAACTCCACTGTTATGATATGCGAAGAATTACTCATGATTGGTTCAGATCATTCCTAACAAATCGGATGCAATACGTTGTCATTGACGATGCAAAATCGGACCTACAGACAATTAGACACGGAGTTCCACAAAGACTTGTCCTTGGGCCTCTCCTATTTCTAATTTTTCACCAATGATATTATCAAATCCACATCACTTTTCAAATTCAAACTTTTTCCAAATACAGCACACTTTCTACGGTCCTTCCAAACCAAAATGAAGCTCTAATTGAGGAGAGTATGAATAACGAACTCCATAATGTTTTATTGTGGCTTAACGCCTTAATATCGATAAAACAAAATATATTACATTCTCATACAGGAAAAATATATCTCTTCCCCGCAAGAAAATTGGCGAAGGTGAAATCGAAGAAACCAACTCATGTGAGCTCTTGGGCATCATAATAGATAAACATCTGACCTTCAAAGAGCACATCGATCACATTAGTACTAAAGGGGTGTTCACAAGGGGTGTCTTTTTTTCTGAGTTACGCAACAAGAGGTACACGAAATTTGTGTGCGTGAAGGGAAGCACCCGGCCCTTCGCCGGCGTGCTTTGCACGAGAATAACTCAAAATTACCATCTGAGTGAAGTGAACAACACTGATGCTTCAAGAGCACAGCGTCGTGTCACCAGCAGTCACTAACGTGTCAATTGCTCTAGAAATCAGCTCCAAGCGCATCAGCTTCTCAGAGATGATCGCCAAGCGCGAGAAGCATGTCAGCGACTCTACCGGAAGCTTGTAATTTGCTTTCTGCGTGCACTCCAAGCTAGCAAGTATCTTCAGCATGCCGACTGAAATCAAGCAATCACGTTGTCTGCAGCGATAATGAATCAATCTTCGAGGTCAATAGCCACCAAGCTCCCTCAGTACGCCAAGGAACGATGGAAACAGAAAGTGCATTTTACGCGTAGCTAAACACCTGCGCAGAGAAGATGACTGAGGCACTTCCCACAAGCCGTAGCACGGGCAGCAACAAGGCTCAACTTAAGAGCTCTAAACAAAGTCAGCACTAAACCAGCACTAGCTGCGCGGCTTCACAGGAAACATGAACAACATGAGCGTCACGTCTGCACATCGGCGTCCTGGAGCAAGGGGGACTGTGAAATCAACTAAATCTGGTCCGTGACGAGTACATATAGGATTGAGGTAATCATGTGTTTCAAAAAAGATGCGTGGAAAAGCACCCCCCATATTTGTCAGCAATTAACATGCGTCAATATGTGTGTTCATGGCGAAAATGTGTTGTTTTGGTGTGGGCAATTGTCATGGATGCCATTAACAGGTTTACTTTGGGACGCTACATTTCCTTCGTAATGCCGTTGGGGTGAGTGGCACGAGTAGTGCGTCTAAGTTTTTTGGTCGTGCCGGTGTCGTGGCCCCTCTAGATAAAAGTGTTTCATTCAATTTCTTGTGCTCCATGATTCTCTTATGTGTGTCATATTTTCTTGTGCATTGTACAAGGATCCTTCTCATCTATTTGAATCCGGTGAACTTTTTGTGCCAATACTAGTAGCATCTGAAATTTAATTTTTGTATTAATGTGAAATATTACATTTTATCCGAACCAGTTATTTAGCTTACTAGTTGAGACGAAACAATGCAAAATTACCTCTAACGTCAACCTCACAGTCTAAGACGCAAATTAATTTGGATCTACCCGTTTTACTTTCAACCATAATCCCTCATTTCACTAGTTCCTATGTTCGTGAGCTCAAATTTCAATATGGGAGTGCACTAAAAAGAGAGTTTTTAACAATGCATCACATGCACAATGTTTTCTTGACCACTTGTAATAAAATGCATTGTTAAAATCAGACCAACGCACCGAAAGGAAATGTATCTTAAACGTGCTTTTCTCCCAACCATTTGTTTCAAAAATGAACCGGTATAAGTATTACGGTCCCCATGTGTAGATATCAAGTCATGGTCTAAACTTCAAGATATTTGAAAGCATTTTTCGCTCATATTGAAATATTTGAACGTGCGACGTAATTCATCGGCAACTTTTACTTTCCTACTCCCGTGAGTGCATTCAGACGAAGTCATTTTCGGTAGCTGACTTTTCGTATTGCTCCTGCCTTTGCTGCAAATGTTATGGACTCATGATCCAATTAACGCGCACCCTAACAGGAGTGTTTTAAACTTTGTGTCACAGAATTTGGTTTTCTTAGTTACTTATTTTTATTTGCATTTTCAAAACCAAATTAACTACCGCAAAGAAAGGATGTCAATGTGAGGGTATTTTAGCACCTTTTTTCTCTTTTTTCGTTTTATTAAAACATTTTAAAAAAGACCAAGGTTTCGAAGAATGTCATAACTTTAAAGAACATCATTTTTTAATCTTCTTTTTCTGGTCTTAAATTGCTCTTGCAAGTTTTAAGTGGTAACTCTTCTAACTTTCTTACTCTCGTGAATACATTATGACAGTACTATTTTGGGTAGTTAACTTTTTGTACGGTTCCACCTATGTTGAAAATGTCACGGCTAGCATTGTACAACAATCCTTTTCATGTCGTTGACTCCGATGAACTCTTTGCGCCAGCACTATCAGCGTAGGTAAGGAATATCATAACAATTTTTTGTTTTGTTATAGTGAAATTATGTTCTTTCCGAGCTCACCACTTGCCACACTAGATGATGCGTCCGTGTGAAAAATTGTCCCAAATCCCGACTCTCTACCTCAAAGTTCTAGACGCAAAATAAATCAAATCTGCCCATTTTACTTTTAACATCAATCCCTCACATTCGTATCACTATAGTTCCTATGTTCTTATGCTCATAATTCACTACGAGTACGCACTAACGAGAGGGTTTTCAGCAATGCGTCACATGAATTATGCTTTTCTTAGTTACTTGTATTTTAAATGCATTACCAAAATCCGACTACCGCGACAAAGAGGAATGCTTTTTTTTAGTGCTTTTCTCCGAATCATGTATCGACAATTATCACGGGTATTACGATAACGATGTTTGAATAGCAATTAAGGATCTAAATCATTCGTTTCAACACTTAACATGGATATTACGATAACCATGTATGAATTGCAATTAAGGGTTTCCTTGTAAAAGTATTTGAACGCGATTTTTGCTCTTATTTCAATTTAAATGCGCACAAACGAATACATTTTTCAACTGAGCGTTACGCGGATTGTGTTCTCTTAGTTACTTTTATTTAAATGCACTGTCAAAATCAGATTATTCAAGGAAAGGAACACATTTTTATTGTGCTTTTCTGTCAATCGTTTTTTGATTCAACATTTTACACGGGTATTACGACACCAATGTGTTATTATCAGTTAAGGATGTTTAATGTTAAGGTGTTTTAAAAACCTATGTATCAACATTTCATGTTATACTTTATTGGAAATAAAATATTTTTCTTTTTCTTTTCTTTTCTTTACACTAGGGGACATTTCGGCTTTGAGGCGCGACACGTGTATACGAGGCTCATCACTGAGGCTCATATTTGTGTGTGCGTATATGAAGTTCCCTATTCGCTCTGATGGAATTTGTGAGGCGCGGCACACGTGAGCCTTGCAACTCTATAGCAGGGCTGCCATTCAGATTTTATGATTTTCCCAAGGGTGACCAACTAAATTTCCCAAGATTTCCCCAGATGTCAAAAATGTTTAAAAAACGGAAAATTTAAGGTCACTCACCTTATTTAACAATCATTTTCTTCATTATCCTCCTCGTTTACAGCACAAAGACTTATTATACTTTTTTCTTTCTGTTTTTTGAGTCTGGCTTCATACAGCTGATGAATAGTTCCATCTTCAACCTTCTTTATTAATGATTTTTCCGGCTCCCAGTTTAGACAATTTAAAGAACTTCTTTTTATGTACTGTTTTGCTAACAATCGATCTCTTACTGTTTCTGTTTTTAGTGCATTCGTTGTTTTTGTTTTTGTACAATTTATCTGAGAGAAGATCCTCTCAACAGACGCTGACGAATGTGGCAGAACTGTTAGCGTGTCATAAAATTCGATAGGAGAGCGAACTAACAATTACCTAAACCGTCTCTTAAATCCTTTAGTGAATATCAGTTTCTTGGGAAATTTTCTGTATCTAGATTCGGGTCGGATGCAGACTGTCTAAAACTGCGCCACTGATCATCCAATTCGTTCAAATGATCTTCATTTACGATTGAAGAGATATGCAGCGCCAATGGAGCAATCGTTGACGGAGACTTGTCTACGTCACTAGCTACATTTGGATCCAGCACTCTCAAATTTGAAATGACTCCATCTTCACTAAATGGAAAACATTTTTCAATTTTCGAAGTGAGTTCAACCAGTACACGTAAGCAATCATTTCGAAATCTCTTGTTTAGAGAATCGTTTTTGAAGGGGTTTTTCTGCAAGTGCGAGATCGCTTTCCCACCAAGATAGACATCATCGATGTCTTTAAATAGCTTTTTATTCTGCACCTCGATTTCAGATAATTTTCTTGTTTTCATGATATCTTCTTTGATGAAGAAACTTAGTAAGCCTCTGAACTCAGTAGAGACTGATATGTAGAGCTGGTGGAGTCTGAAATTCTCTGACTGGAACTCAATATTACGACGGTTTATATTCTGTAAAATGTACTGTAGAAATACTAGCATTGGTTTCGTTCCGTGGTCATTTAAAGTCTCTTCTATCTTCTTACAACCATCAACGTCATTTGTCTTCTGTTCACTCTGAAAGAAGAGGACCAATGCATCGTATTGCTCCAGAATAGATGATATTACGCTTTCGCGCCAGAGCCATCTTGTTTGTGCCAGTTTCGGAATTTTATGATGCACTGTCTTCGTTACTTCTTGAATGAGATGCAAGTCGAGATCTCTCATTCTCTTTCCCCTTCGAGAGAAATAAGTTGATCTGTCTCTGATAAAACGCTCTAAATATGCAGGTAAAACGCTGACAGCCTTACTTGCACAAAGAGCAAAGGCAGACTCAACCAATAATAAAAACTGATGGAATTTCATCTGCTAGCAGTTTTTGAAAGCCACTGATTTTCCCCATCATAGTGGAGCAATTGTCACTTCCAAAGCCAACAATATTGTGGAGAGGAGCATTTCTTTTCTCAAAGACCGACTTTACGGCATCAAAAAGACTATGCGTGGTTCCATTTTCTACAACAATTGTATCAAAAATAGCATCAACTACATCCAACTTTTTCAAATCGAAAAATCGCACAACCATTGCTAGTAGTGGAGTTGCAGAAATATCAGTACTTTCATCAATAATTATTGAGAATTTTTGATTCCTATAAATTTCATCTAGCGCCAATTTTTCATACGAAGCAATGCCATCTTGTATAACATGGGAAACTTTAGTTTTTTTAATTGCCAGTTTTTTAGCGATTTGGCTATCTGGACACACTCTTTTCAATATATCCGTGAAGTGATCCGCATGAGCAAATGGGATGTTGTGCTCAGAAAAAAATCCTGCGATGAACAATTCACTCCTTGCTATTTCTTCCGATTCTGTTGGTGATGATTTTGTAATAAATTGAGTAATACTGGTTGAAGATTTTGCAGCTTCAAAATTTGCTTTATGTCCGGTAGAAGCTTGATACTTGATCATAGCTGATATGTTTGCAATTTTCATGGTACAATTACAAAGTTTGCAATAGCTTGAAGTTTCGTTGTGCTTATCTTGTTCTAGCCAGACTTTGAAGTTTGGGTCATTCAACCATTCCTTATTGAATGACTTGTTGTACCATTTTGTTTTCTTCTTCTGAAGGCTATTGAAGATTATACTTGATAGTGTCCACTGTAGCACAGATACAAGACGGACGCACACGTCAAACTCGCTCAAAGTCAATTGAGGGTCCGGTTGCTGTAGCCGGCGCACGCTTGTTACAAACGAATGTTTAAACGAGCTTTGAACGAGTTTTTACGAGATTGATTTTCATCTTAAACTAATTAAAAAATATCCCTATTTGTGGAGAACATTTGTTTGAATCTTACTGTTATTCAATGAGACCAGAACGTCAAATTCCTAAGAATTCGCTAGTTTTTACTCTTATTTCCCAATATCTCCAGGATGATCGTGATTTCCCAAGATCTTGGGAAATTTCCCAAGGAATGACAGCCACAGAACACTTACATAAAAAAAACTTCAAAACTACAGTGGACCCCAAGCCCGCTCTAGACAAACGTACGCACGCACGCCAACCAATCAGCTTCTAGCAGCCATGACTCGCCGCTGACGTCATTAGTGCCAAGGCTTTCAATTGGGTGCGTTAGCCAGGCTTTATTGTGATACTCGTTTGGATTGAAGGTCAAATTTTCATTCTAAAGTTATAAAAGTTTCTGTGCGTGGTAAGGATAGTGAAAGCCAAAATAGTGAATTGCGGTTATATTGACAACACTTTTTATATTATTTCATTCACAATACACACACGTAAATTCGCATTCATGAACATATCTGCAATTCATATTTCTAGAGTCACCCGCAATTATTTCAAATTCGTGTTTAGAATGTGTTAAAATAATCAAAAAGTGCAATGAGCTCAGCAGTACAATTTTTGAATTTTTCTTCGGAATCGAACACTAAAGTGTTGTAGGAACGCTCTCGAAAACGATTCGGCATGGGTTTACAAGGTCGCATCTAATAACATTTTACATACGTTTCTTGCGACTTACAGACTTTTGTTTAGTTGTACGTTAATTTTTAAAGAACACGAAACATTTCGTGAATTTCAATGCTTTCTATTTGAGCAACGAAATACTTTGTCTCTCCAAGTTTTCGTCTCAATTTGCTATGACCATCAACAGGGGAAAGCGATGTATATACGAAAATTTATATGCAAATAATTGCACGTTTCTAATATTTGGAACAATTTTTTGCAAATGATTTAGAACATAAATTTCGAAAAAGACATGGCGGTGTCATAAATTTTCCCGCTATAATTTTTATTGAAACAATTAATAATGAACTAAAACGCAGCAGGCTAACAACCAAAGACGACCTGTAGTAAGTTTCATCCATGCGCCAACATACCAAGCAGTAAAACTTTTATCCGGTATTTTCCATCTGATAACTAATGATGCGCCGCAAAAATTGATTAGTAGTGTCCTAGCAACATTATATTTGAAGGAAATATAGCACCCAAAAAAAAACATGCAAGTTCTCCATGATACAAGGAGTTGTCCAGGTGCATACCACGAGTTTGGCTCTACACGTGTTACTGAAAATTTTGAATGAGTTAATTAACCCGTCGCGACGGTCTTGCAAGTTAATTAGCCCGTCAGTAACGTCGTCGCGTCGCTTGCAAAGTTATTTGAAGCTTCCACAACTTGTCAGGAGTCAAATATATTCAATGGAATCATGAAATAAACGTGCAGGCCAGTGGAATCTTTTCCAGATAAACCTCGCTACTAATGCAACACATAAGTTCACCCACTTGTAACTTTCGAAATATTGTACCTATCGACTTCAAATTACTCTCAAAAGAACGATTAAAACATTAATCGATTAACGTGAATGAATGTTTCAATACTTCTTTTGATAGTAATTTGAAGTCGATAGGTGCATTATTTCGAATGTTAAAAGGGGGTGAACTTCTGTGTTGGATTAGTGGCGGGGTTTATATGGGAAAGATCCGGTCAGTTGAATATCGATGAGATCATGTGTTGCGTTGGCGGAAATAAAAGTGCAATAATTGAAAATATGAATAGATGCGTAACACGCTTTCAAGCCTGTTTCAGAAACACTACGTAGAAGATACATTCACAGTTCACAGCCCTTGCAGACGATATACCTACTGCGATTTTTCAATATAAATATGAATATGAATAGTGTCAACAGTATTACTAAATTCTCAATGGAATTGGAAACCAATAGATGCATCTCTCATCTAAAAGTTTTCCTAACTGACGTTCAAGGTGTACCGTAAACCCTCACTATGGAAGCTGCTTAGATTTTTCACATGCCAGCCTTTACTCTAAAAACAAAAGCATAGTCAATTATTATATAAGTTTGTTTAAGTCTTACTAACCACAACAAAGGTTTTCCAAAGAGAGGAACGAATATGTACATGTACAAGGAAGTCTATGCACAATGTGTGCTCTCACACGGGCCTTCTTTGTGCTGTGACACGAATACTGCTGTGCCTTAGAATAATGTGTGTGTGATGACTTTTCAGCAGTCTTTTGAGCTTTCTGCTGCTATCACTCACCCTACTCTGTACAATTCTGGCTTGTAACTTGAAAAATCCTTCTTGCTACAATTCACAGACACTTCAATGAAGTATGAACTCAGTGGTTATTTCAACACGATCAGCCTGTGTTGTTACCCTCCATGATGCTGAAGAGCATTGTTAGCTGGTCACTGGTGGTACGCCTAATTGCACAAGTGGCAGGCCTCGACAACCCAGGAGTGGCAGGCCTCAATGCCCCAGGAGTGGCAGGCCGCAATGCTCAGGAGTGGCAGGCCTCGATGCCCCAGGAGTGGCAGGTCTCGATGCCCAAGGAGTGGCAGGCCTAACAGCACCAGGAGCAGTAAATTCAACACTAGCAGCCGATGGAGAAATACAGGAAGAAATTAAGAACAGTGATATATCATCTTGAATAAAATTGAAGCATACTACTCAATAAGTAGCACATCCAGCAATCCTAATTTTTCCTGTGTTTAAGGCTCCACCACCATGACATAATTTCACAGAGCAGGTAAAAGGGAAGGAGTAATATACTCATTTGGGCTAAGTACCATTCAATATAAATCCCCAAGAATGTGAGAGTCATTAGACTCCTAATAAATAATCCATATAATCTGGCAATGCTTGTTAATTATCCATACGCAATGTCCGGCTCAGGGTGTGTTGGCCCCTCATTCATGAGTGCCCACACCATTTTAAAAACACAAGCCTTTGAGATTTCAGAATTAAGTTATTTTTACCCCTTCAGATGCAAATTAATCATATGAAATAATCTAACAATTAAACTAAATCATCCTATTACCCAGCTTCTATCCTTTGTATCCTGTGAACCGTTGCACAGATCCTTATGAAATTTTCACAGCTGACACACAAAGATGTAAAAGATCTAGTCATGCAAAAAGGAAAGTTAATTAACATGTGTGCGGAAATCCAGATAGGTCGCCCTATTAATAAGGCTACCACTCGAAGCAATTTGATTTGTTCAATTGACCAGACACGATTTGTGCGTTTTCAGTAGGTCAGGTTCTGGTCAGGTGACTACGACATTAAATGTGTACTTAAATCACCCGCCATGCAACCCTCGGCAGTCTCGCCCCAGATTTCGCCCCGTACAGAGCTACTGGTTCAGTCGCCGCTACAATCCTGGCGTTGCCGTGACGAGGGCTGCGTATTGCGCGAAGCTTTGGTTCACTGGGATGAACCTGTTGGTACTGCTGAAGTTTGGCGCCAGAAGACAGGGGTTGAGTGTGGAGCTCATCGGTCACTCCGTAAGGGAGCAGAGTTCGCCTCTTCGCCCGCTGACGTGTGACCTGACCATGGGAGCCTAAGTCACCGGTGGCCTGTTTGCTCCTCTCCGTCTTACGTCGAAACACTGGATAGCACCGAGGGGTACGTGGGTTGGTTGGCCATTGTGATTTGCTGTGAACGTATCAATTTCGTGCTCTGGTCAATTATGGTGCAACTCCACACACGCATTCGAATATACTTGGAACTTAATGAACTTAAAACGTCTAACTTGGAACTTAATGAACTTATAACGTCTAACTTGGAACTTAATGAACTTATAATGTCTAACTTGGAACTTAATGAACTTATAACGTCGAACTTGGAACTTAACGAACTTATAACGTCTAACTTGGAACTTAACGAACTTATAACGTCTAACTTGGAACTTAATGAACTTGTAACGTCTAACTTGGAACTTAATGAACTTATAACGTCTAACTTGGAACTTAATGAACTTATAACGTCTAATTTGGAACTTAATGAACTTATAACGTCTAACTTGGAACTTTATGAACTGATATCGTCTAACTTGGAACTTAATGAACTTATAACGTCTAACTTGGAACTTAATGAACTTATAACGTCTAACTTGGAACTTAATGAACTTATAACGTCTAACTTGGAACTTAATGAACTTATAACGTCTAATTTGGAACTTAATGAACTTATAACGTCTAACTTGGAACTTGATGAACTTATAACGTCTAACTTGGAACTTAATGAACTTATAACGTCTAACTTGGAACTTTATGAACTTATAACGTCTAACTTATTACTAATAACTAGAATTGAAACGTAATTCCGCAGCTGATACCTGATCAGCTGTCTCGGTAGGGGTTGAAGTGGTTCCGGGAGTATTTCATGTCCTTGAAGGCTCAAAGTCTTTGTTTTCCCTACAGGCCGTTGGGGCTAGGGTTTTCTGGTCAAGCGGCGGGCGCTGGCGTGTGGCAAGAGCTGCGTGTTTGCACTCGGGCCCGATCAGTGCTACTCCTCGCCCATTGATTCGTTTCACTTTGCTGTTGCTACTAATATTTCGTTTAATTCAATTAAAAATCTCAATCCGGATTTTCTTCAACTCCACCATCAGTTTTTTGTACAACATGTTACTGACTTGCACACCCTATTATGGCTATTAGGTGCAATATTTATCAATGTTTTAAATCAAAATATTTGCTGTTTCTTTTTTGACATAAACAGTGCACATAGGATTTCCTTCAAAAATGCTGTTCATTGTTCAGCACATTAGAATGAAACAAATTCTGGATATAAATGAATTAAATACTACGCATCAATGCCTACAAGACATTTTTAAAAAGTGACATTTCTTAATTATATAAAGTGGTGTATAATAAATTCATGTAATTTTCAATTGTAACACTATCTCATTTTAAAATGCTCTTCACTTTTTCAATACGTAAATTTACTACTTTCAATGAGAACATTCTTTATCTCAATAATCTTTATTCATTTTAAGTGGCTTTCTATTCATTCAATCCAAGTCAAATTTAAATTTGAAAGTAAAGTTCATAATAATGGAAATTCCATTTATCCTGCACAAAATTTGTCAGAAAGACCTCTTGATTTTGTTTTTTCCCCTTGAATTATCGAAGGCAAATCCTATGTAAGCTTTGTATGGTCACCATTGGTGGCCAACTCTGAATAGCAGCCTATTGTGAACATTTTTGTTTGATCACTTTTCATTGCATTAAAAGCCATATTTGAAAGTGACCAGATTTGAGACAAGATATTGACACACTCAAATCTGAATCATTCATTTTACTGCTAAGTAAAGTCAGAGTAGGTACACTATTATTTCTCTACAAGGTTACATAAGTGCAGAAACCTGAATGATTGTTTTTTAAATTATAATAAAAGCAATGAGCAATAGGAAAATAACAGAAGTTTAAAAGCATAACAATTTTTGCAATGGATCATGCAGGGTTATTCAGAGAAATCATGATAGCATGATGATTACTCTACGTAATAGCTAAGCATACATTATTTTTGAAAATCTTATAATATGTCATATTACTTTTACAGGGCTAAACACATTATACGTGGAAATTTAAAAATTGTTTACATTCTAGCAAACTGAAAGAACGTAGGTAAAAGACAATGGATGTACATTCAAAGTGTGTAACAGTCACTTATTCCAAATAATACTAATGAGGTAGTTTGATTGTGTTCATTTAATATGTGACAAACAGTTAATGCACATATAAAATAAATAGGAATACACCCAATTTGTGACATTTCAATTAGCATTTATTTATTCAATGTAAAAATAATTACTTTTAGAATGGCCTTTGTAACAATATTTTGCATAAAAAGAACATGATATACTAATCTTAGTGTCAATTAAATTTTTGGGTTATCTAATGTTATCATTATTTTAGTATCAGCTACAAGAATCATATTTTGATAGGCTTATTTTATTGACAATAAAAATTGAAGCACATTTAAATATTTTCCTTCATCTGCTCCATGCCATTTTGGGTCAAATAAATTATAAATAAAAGTGCCAAGAAACACGTCTTAAATCTCATTATTTATTTAGGAAAGTCATTGAATAAAAATTTTCTGAACGTTTCGACCTCCAGGGTCATTATCAACCTGAAAACAAGTAGAAAAAACTAG
>JACJUY010008733.1:0-24127 GCA_014220935.1 Platorchestia sp. MABIK | reverse complement strand
TGATCTTGCACTTTACAGAGTTGTTGTCATTTAGTGTTAGAGTTGGGGGTGTTGTGCTCCCTTGTGCAGCACAGGTATGGGGATGAGCTGTAGCACAGGTATAAAGATGAGCTGTAGCACAGGTATGGGGATGAGCTTTAGCACAGGTATGGGGATGAGCTGGAGCACAGGTATGGAGATGAGCTGTAGCACAGGTATGGGGATGAGCTGTAGCACAGGTATGGGGATGAGCTGTAGCACAGGTATGGGGATGAGCTTTAGCACAGGTATGGAGATGAGCTGTAGCACAGGTATGGAGATGAGCTGTAGCACAGGTATGGAGATGAGCTGTAGCACAGGTATGGAGATGAGCTGTAGCACAGGTATGGAGATGAGCTGTAGCACAGGTATGGAGATGAGCTTTAGCACAGGTATGGGGATGAGCTTTAGCACAGGTATGGGGATTAGCTGTAGCACAGGTATGGAGATGAGCTGGAGCAAAACGATACTCAACGGGTGGGGAAGTTTTCACTCTTGATGGTTAACAAAGCAAAACCGTTCCGCTGAGCCCTGTTAACACACTGATTAAAAAATTTCAGTCGAGGAAATGTGAACAAAGCAAACCTCAGAAACAGAATGCTAATAGTCTTTTTCATCAGGGCAGTATATAGTGTGTCGGAGTCTCATGCGCTGCTTGGTGAAACCAGTAATTTGAAATTTCGGGAAAACTTTGAACAATTTACACATCGGAGGCACTGCCCCGATGTTCATCTGGTTTTGCAGTGAAGAGCTGCGTTATACGGTGGCGTATTGCAGTGCAGTGTAGTGCTAGAGAATGCAGTGAACAGTTCTGTAGGTACAATGCAAAGCAGAACATTGAATTGCATCGTAGTGCAGTACAAAGCTATGCAAAGCATTACAGTGCAGTGTAATGTATACCAAACAGTATAATGTATTGGAGGGCAGAGTCGTGCAGAAATATGCAGTGCGGAATGGCACGCTGTAGTGGAATTAATAGGGCGGTTTTTGGGAAATCTTATGCGTAAAATGAAAAGAAGAACCAATGTAAAAGAGAACATCCCTTTAATGGTGAACGGTCCGGAATCTCCGATTCCATCTTCAGTACTGGATAACAAAGAACAAAAAGTGAAAATCATCAAATTACAAAAACTAAAAGAAACTACTGTCAAAACTTGTCGATAATCGTTTTTTGATCTTTGTTTCACAGCACAGAGGATGGAATTGGAGATTCCGCAACATTTGCCATTAAAAGGATGTTCTCTTTTACAGTGGTTCTTCTTTTCATATTACGCTACAGTGTAGTACAATGTGCTGCAGTGTACTACATTAAAAAACAGTGCAATGCAGGATAGCGTAAATAGTACAGAAACGTGTAGTACAATGCAGCGCTGTACAGGACAGCACAACGTAGCACAGCGCAGTACAGCGCAGTACATCGCTCTCGAGCGCAGTACAGCTCAGTACCGCGCAGTACAGCGCAGCACAGCGCAGCACAGTGCAGTACAGCGCAGCCCAGCGCAGCACAGCGCAGCACAGTGCAGTACAGCTCAGCTCAGCGCTGTACTGCACTATGCTGCGCTGCACTGCGATGTGCTGCGCTGTACTTCACTGTGCTGCGCTGTGCTGCGCTGTGCTGCGCTGTACTGCGCTATACTGCGCAGCACAACACAGCACAGTGCTGTACAGCATAGCGCAGTACAGCGCACCATAGTTCAGTACAGCGCAGTACAGCAGAGCACAGCGCAGTGCAGTGCAGGACATTTCAGTTCGATGCAGCGAGGCATCTGAGAAAGAGAATGCAAGAACGCTGCTGTGCCTAGCCGGGATTGTGCAGTCACAACTATAGATGTACAGAATGTAGTTATAGTTGTACCATTGGGAAGGTAGCGAGCTGAGATAGAAGCAGGAGGGTAGGTCCTGTTCAGGAAAATGTTCCCACTGCGATGATGAATGTGGCAGATTATGACAAAAATGTGTCTTACATTTTGAATATTTACTCAAAAGTGGGTGATGTGACTCGTGCCAAAATATAAGTAACTTTTACAATTCAGAGTGTCAATGATAGTTTCATTGCGGCGTAGGTTATGATCCAAAACATTAAGAGTTGTCTTCAAGTTTCGTTCCGGTTTGGATGTCGAAGTTCGAAAGCTACATTCATTCTGACTCGAAATCCACCCTCCTCATTGTTGTCGACACCCAACTACCTCATTGTAGTCGACACCCAACTACTAGTCCTACTTATACTGTAAATCGAAAAACATCAGACTCGGGAAACGTACTTTTCATCAATGATATTTTTCTACGAGCAAGTTCATTTTCTTTGTACAAACTGAAGAAGTCATTCTCAAGGAAAAATGACTCGCCCACGTTGGCGCGCTCTCTTTTCTCTGGGCCCTGCACGTATTGCTGGTGCACTGGTGTAGGTAGCACAGAGCCTAAAACTCCGCGTCTCTCTTGCACGAAGAGAAAGCATTAAGCAACACATCGCTGCCCCTGCTCTTCTCAAACAAAGCTCCAGTTTTGCGCTCGACGATTCAATGCAAAGTCACGCCGCTTCCGTCTCCTAATGCGAGCGAGAGAATGCAATAGATTAGCCTCTAATTTCCCGCAGCCATCAATCTGTCGTTTTCTATCACGACCAACCATAAATAATGCCCATTTTCTGTGACGCACCTCCTTTGGAATGCTCTAAAGGGCGCACCCTTAAAAATCGGTCGTAATTGCGACCGATAAGAGAGTCTCGCTGCTTCTCAGACTACAAGCAAAACTAGTCCGGCTTTGTTCAATTGGTTGGAAAGTGAAATCATGGCTCGAGAGATAAGCTTGAGTAACGATTGGTAAATAAATAGGGGGCGAATAATAATGGCTGCCATGAATAAGGTCATGCTTGGCTGAGCTGTCAAGGAACTGCGCCAGCATTCTCTTTCTCGAGCGATTTTGGCTCTTGCTCGACAAACGGCACATAAATACAGCTTAGAAAATGGCTGTTAGCTCGAGTAAAAGCCACAGGCGCGCTAAAATATTGCACACGGCCGAGTCATTAGATGAATCTTGGGCTTAAAATCGGTGCTATTGTTCACGGGGCTGCGGAATGGCCTAGATAAGAGGCAGAACTGTAATTAGTTTGAACGGCCCATGGACGTAGATCTCTTGCCAAGTCAGCCTGTGATTGTGTTCTTGGTTAAAAATGGCATTGGGTTAAGAAGAGAGCCTTGGAGAGGGCTATTGTTCTGGCGAGAGCGGTGGCTGCTGCCACTGCAGCCTCCAACACAGCTCGAATGGCGTCTTATTTCCGCCGTCTGGCCATTAGCTCTGCAAAATATGGCTTCCGAGCTTAAAGAGAGAACACATGCAAAAGACCTGCCTACGATGAGCACCGACTTAAGGACTTGCTCGCAGCTGCAGCGCGTGCTCTATAATCTATGGATGCTTCCGCCTGCTTCAGCAGCAATATACTGGGCTTTGTTTCGCCTCCAAGACGCAACCTCACAATAGTGGTAATGAAGTACATCAAGTTCTGGAGGAGCATATTATTGACAGCTGTTCTACGAAAATGGGGGGATATTTTGATCCGAAGAAATTAAGTATCCCGTTGCCAATTTTTTTAGTTCTTTTCTAAGTTGCGTATAAGTAGTGGTGTCTAGCAAACTTAGTCGTTTTGTCTACGTTCAAAACTTTTCACCAGGAGAATAAAGGAATAGCTAATATTTTGTTCATTCGCATTGTTGACTTTATTCAAATGTTTTTTCGAATTATCTCACATTGACGTCGGCAGACAAAAAGAGTTTTGTGCTGCTTACACCGGCATCATTGCACCAGAGTTTATAAATTGGGAAACTGAAGTTCCGTGCCCTTATTTTTATTTGTTTCTTCTTAACTCATCTTAAAATTGTCATTATGAAGTGCAGTAGCTTTTAACACGAGCTAAAGTTCCTATCTGACATTACTTGAAACCACTGAACAGTTTTTTCGGCGTAATAACGGGCCTGAAAAATGAAGTATTTCAGTAAGATTGAAAAATTCGCATCCATCAAAAGTTGCCGAAACTTCACCGCTGATATATGTTTTTGTCGGTCTTTTTTCAGCTAAAGTTGACATTTTTAGGTCGAGTTGTTTTTTTGAAGCTGCAGATCGAGCCGTCCAATCACGGAGCAGCCGATCTAGCGGCAGATCTAGCAGCAGATCTAGCGCCAGATCTAGAAACATTTAGCAAAAGATCTAGCGGCAGATCTTACGGCAAATCTAGCGGCAGACTTAGCAAGATATCTAACGGAAGATCTAGCGGCAGAGCTAGTGGCAGATCTAGGGGAAGATCCAGCTGCAGATCAAGCAGGAGATCTAACGGCAGTTCTAGCGGCAGATCTAGCGGCATGTCTAGGAGCAGATCAAGGACAAGCGAAGGCTGACTGTAGAAAATGAAAAGAAACGACGTCTAGTTTATACATTGAAACAGCACCTACAGACTGGAAACGTAAATTACGCGAGTGAGAAGATTCCAAAATATTTAATTTAATATTTAATTCTTATTGATAGGGTGAATATTTTCAAAAGTAACAATTTATTAAAAGAACTAAGTGGCATGAAATAATTGGCTGTTTTAATATATATTAACATTCTCTGGCTCTAGGTTGAATGCTGTCGTGAATGCTCAGCAAGTTAGCTCTCTGCGGCAAAGTTGGTCTCATCCTTTCGTAATCTAAAATAATTTTTTTGCGGGTGTTTGATTATTGCGCTATGATTGTAGCTCTGAATTAATATTATTGCGTTATGATTGTATTGTTATTGCGCTATGATTGTAGCTCACATGAATCATCATTACGCTATGGTTTAGTTCATCCGAAAAATGATTATTTTTACGCTATGATTGAATTATTATAACGCTGTGATTGTAGTTCATCGGTATTATTATTAGTACGCTGTGATTGTACTATTCATTTTATTACGCTATGATTGTATTTCATCTGGATTTCAGCGAGTTTTTCATCAGAAAAAGTTATCTACGGAGTAATGAATAATGAATAATGGGTAATGAATACAGAGGAATCTTCCATCTTTTTCCCTTGTGGGAGTTATACCCCATGACGTACTGAAGTGATATTGTTTTTACCACCAATGAATACAATGGAGATGTGTCAACTCCTAAATTTGGCATAACAGGCAGGAGTAAATTCGTTAATCTATGCTGAATAGTGGTTAAGATGACGAAATAACTTTCTTCCATATACTCAAATGCCTCACTAAGAGTTGTGTTTCTCAAAATAAACAAAATAGGTTGACAGAACAAGGAAACATGTAACCAAGTAAAAATATGTTGCATTTTATGCTAGTTTTGTTTCCTGTTCTTTATGAGTCGAACCCGATCAGTTGACTTAATTTTTTGTGAAAGTTTTGTCACTTTAGAGCCGACTGAAAAAGTGATATACAGTTTTTATGGTAGTTTTCATACTGTGCACGGTGCTGGATTACTCTTCTAAAAAGTAAATAAATCAGATCAAGAGAACTGATCAGTTCTGTTGATCCATTTTTATTTCAATTGGAAGATTCATCATGTAGGGCTAACTATAAAAATTTGACGTCATGAATGTTTTCATACTTTGCATGGTGCCTAATTCCTCGATCACTCTTCCTATTTCATTCGAATTTCTTGTTTTTGGAAAGTTTTGAAAATGTCCTCGACCGGCTCTCGTATTTCATTTGAAGATTTTACTTCTTGGAGATCTTGATCATTTCCACGATCAGTCCTCTTTATCTTGTTTAAATGCCTCATTTCAGGAAGATTTTGGTCATTTCCACGGTCAGTCCTCTTTATCTTGTTTAAATGCCTCATTTCAGGAAGATCTTGATCATTTCCACGATCAGTCCTCTTTATCTTGTTTAAATGCCTCATTTCAGGAAGATCTTGATCATTTCCGCGATCAGTCCTCTTCATCTTGTTTAAATGCCTCATTTCAGGAAGATCTTGATCATTTCCACGATCAGTCCTCTTTATCTTGTTTAAATGCCTCATTTCAGGAAGATTTTGGTCATTTCCACGATCAGTCCTCTTTATTTCGTTTGAATGCCTCATTTCAGGACGATTTTGTTTATTTCCACGATCAGTCCTGTTCACTTGGTAGGAATGTGTTATTTCTGGCGGGGTTGTCTGCAGCTCGCACCCAGCCAGACAGCCTCGGGGTCTCGGCTTTTGTTGCTCGCAAAAAAACGAGACAGGAGCATCTCACGACCCCAGCCTTGTCTCCTCCCTTCTCTGGTCTGCGGAGTTCCTAGTGTATCTTTAGGAGCTCAAGGAAATTTGCTTTACGTGTCTATTGGTTTATTTTCATAACTTGTGTAAGGTAATACAAAGCAAATAGTCTGTTAACTTTCAGAAGTAAATCTGAGATGAGTTTCATCGCTTTTTCCTAGCTTTTTCTTCAAATCCATTGCTCTCGTCTAATTATCTATTCAAATGATGATGGTGGAGGCGATGAAAAATTGCACAGTAGTCTGAATAATTTACCAGTTCACGAAGACTTTTCATGTTCCTCAAGCGTACACGCTTTGCTTGGAAGAGATTTTAAGTTCCTTTAGCATCTTTACTTATATTTTGTCATTCCTTCACAAATCCCACACGTGACGCTCTATTGCTTCGATGTGCTCAAATTGAAGCTTACATACTCAAAAAAAAAAAAAAAAACTCACGCAACTATTCGACAGGGGCATTTACACGTGGGCGTTTCGCCTTTCCTGTATTTTACGTGCATTTGTACGTAGGAGTTTTTGCCTCTTTTGAATTTTACGTGCATTTATACGTAGGTGCTTTGCCTCTTCTGCGTTTCACGTACATTTTTACGTAGGCATTTTGCTTTTTCTGCATTTTACGTGCATTTACACGCAAGAGTTCTGCGTCTTCTGTTGCCTCTGGGAACGCTGCTGAGCTTTATAAAGTCTCTGTGAAATGACAGCATGTGAACTTGTTTTTCTTTCACGCCATGCATTTAATACTAATACAATAAACCGTATTTTGATAGAAAAATTCGTTACATGATTTTTGAAATCATTCGTCTGGTTCCCGCAGAACATGAGGGGAATGCTTTTATGTAAGATTCGTCTTTTAAAAAAATGAAAACTTCGACGGGAATGCTTGAGTGGTGTCGAGTAAACCTACATCTAAGCTCACATACTGAGAAGCTGTGTAAGAAATACTTGTGCCGTGTGCGCAGGATTTTGACTATTTCACGAATGCATGGCGAGGAACTTTTGAAATTCTAAGATTTACTTCGGACGATTTACTGAGTCTCTGTTCGAGGTCTTCGCAAGGAAATTTTTTACCCGAGGTCCATTTAAATAATGCACTGCTGAATATAAATTATTCTCATTTAAGTAAAAAAGTATTGAATTTAAATTATTCCCAACAACCTTTCATATAATGCACCTTTTTTGTGATGAGCATCTTCTTGGATGATCAGTTCATCGCTGTGGTCGCCTCATACACTACTACCCTCATTCCTTTGCATCATTGGCCGCATTGCCTAAGCTTTTGATGAGGTACTTACATTTTGTTCGAATACGTATTTACACCCGCGCAACCATGTTCATAATACGCAACCTTGTCTGCACTCCGCGGCCATGTCTGCACTCCGCAACCATGTCTGCACTCCACAACCATGTCTGCACTCCGGCACCATCTCTATGCTCTGCAACCCAACACTCCCATTCTCCATCACCCACACTCTCTAACACTTCCACTGTCCAACACCTCATTCTCCAACACAACACTCACCATAACGTCACTTTTATTTGCAGTTTTACCCAGGATTCTACTGTTTGTTACCTGACCATAAAACCTTTAGTACATTGCTGATCTTCCTGATCCTTCATTCCCAAATACCCAACACTCTTCTCTTCCCAAAACTTCATTTCCCCAAATTCCCAATACTCCACTTCTCCTCTCTCCAAAACTTCATTTACCCAAATCCCAATGCTCCATTTCTTCTCTTCCCAAAACCTCATTCCCCAAAGTCCCAATACTTTACGTCTCCTCTCCCCAAAACCTCATTTCCCAAAGTCCTACTCGCAAAGATCTCGATTTCTAAATTCTAAATTCTCACACTCCAAAGTCGGACTTCCTATCGCTACCTCGGCAAACATCACTTCCCGCAACACTGCCCTCTCTCTTTATTCCCCATCTTCTGCGACGCTTCCCGTCCCCCTGCCCCGCAGATGCACTCCCCGCCATTCCCCAGCTGATATCATCAGCGATCAGAGCGGGCTGAAAGAACGCCTGGTTTATGCGAGCATCTGCGCCTGCGCGGCTCAAGCCGTCTTCTTATTAAATTAAGGCATAAGTACAAGCGGCATCTCTAAAATTGATGCCCGGGATTGCCTCGGGATCCTGGGCGGTGCGAGCAACTAAATAAGACTGCTGGTGAAGCAACAAAAGACATTTTAGGGGATTATGCGAGAAATGACCGGCGGTGCGAGTGCGCTCAACGCCAAGCAGTTGCAGTTCGCTAAGGAGAACTGAAGGCTCTGACTTGTGCGTTTGAAGAGCACTTAAAGCCGGCAAAGCTGACTAGACTTCATGCCTTGCTAAGCATAACGTGGCGTTCATGATCATTTCGCCGTATGAGTCGAAAAATTTATACTCTTGAAGATATATTCTCTCATGAGTGTGAGGGCGAGCGTGTGTTGGAATTGGCACACAAGATCTTTGACTGTCATGCATGCATGACCGTCACAGGAATGCAGCAGCAGTTTGGGATTGATTCAGAGACTCAGCTTTGAGCCCTGCATCAACAACGGGGCTTAGTCTACAGGTCAACATGGGTGATTAATTTAATTAATTACCTTTGTTCTTTGAAATGCAAGGATTTCAAGGAGAAATTATGGTTGCGTTGCAAAACATGTTGGCTTGGTCGGAATAATAAGGAATTTCCTGAATGCTCTAGCGAACTCTCTATAATTTTTTGAAGAGTTAACAATATGGTAAAAATTTGAGGAGTTCGTTTTTTTGGCTATGTAACGAATATTCATGGGGTAAAAATGCTTCAATAATTATTGTAAGCCATTTTATGTTAGTATCTTAATGTTTTTTTGAGAAGCTTTCAATCTCTTTAAACGTCATTCAAATGTTTGCAAACATAATAAGAGGTCCATTAGCTGCATTTGAAATGTAAAGAATAAAATTTCAAGACTCATTTAACCTCTTTTTTTTCTTTCGGTAATCTTGGGAATTTTTTCCCACGCACTCGAACCGAGTCTTATTTTGTCCCACGTTCAAGAGTTTATCATCAGACACAAATGTTAACGCAGCATTTTGAGGAAATTATTTCGAATATTTAAGTCATGTTACAAAGTGAACTTTTCGTTAATTTGTTGGTTGAAGAATGAGTTAAGGTGATTCGGAGCGCTGAGCCTCCCGTAACACATTTTATGGATAAATTGAACTGTCTACTCTTAACGCTCATAAATAGGCGATTTCCGCACAAATATTAGACGATATCAAAGGAATACGTACAAAAAGTCTGAGGCTCGAGTATAAATTGACGTTTTAATTTATAAATTCACTTTAGAGTGGCGAATCCATAACAAAATTATGCTAAACCTGAATATTGTTTTCACTATTATATTTTACATTCCAAGGTTATGCTACTGATCTCGTTTTGTTGACTGCTTCTTGCATTTCATTCCCACTGATTCATTTTTTAAAAACATTTTTTCATCAGGCCAAGTTCCAGCCGCACTTATCGCGCACACCCTGTACCATGTACCACCTGATCGACCTGCCAAGGTGCATGCGAACAGCCTTTAGCAAGCATCGTGTGGGCAAAACAAATTGTCTTCCTTTTCAAGGAAAGCAGCTACATTACGTCATTCGTTTGAAGCAACATTATTGTACGTAGATCAAGTCAAGTACCTCGGTATGCGAAGAAGACTAAATTCTTTTACTTGGAGCAAGTCAAAGTCAAGTATCTTGGCATGTGAAGAAGACTAAATTCTCGTGCAAGAAGTAATTCAAAGTCAAATATCTCTGTACGTGAAGAAGATCAAATTCTGGTAAAAGGAATAAGTCAAGTCACTCAGCACGTATGTGAAGTATGTATGTGAAATAAGTATGTGCAGAAGAAGTCCTCCTAGAGCTCGAGCACTCCGCTCTCCACACGCGGAGCGCCATGCAGCATCAGGTGTTCGAGCTCGTCTGGCCGGCGAGCCATAAAGCTCTGTGGAGTATATTGTGAAGTGCCTCTAAAGCCTTCATTTCCTCCTTTCGCCTGTGAACAATGAGAGAGATGACACAAAACTTCTCACCAATGCCCAGCACCAGAAGAACACCGGGTTTTTTCACGCCAGCGAACGTTAAAGAGAGATTAGGACAATAAATTCCCTCATTAAAGTGGATATTAATGGTCAATTTCAAAATATACACCCGTGCATTCGGTGCCGTAAAATGGACGTGTCGTAAAGAGCGGGTCAAAACTCGCGCCTCTTTTTCTAGGCGAGTGAAGCAGAACGAGTCAAGCACAGCTCTCTCTCTCTCGTAGGAATAACACAAATTCTCTGCTCCAAATCAACGGAGATGAAAAGGAACAAGAAATATTAGAAATTGCCCGTCAACGGTGATGAAGCTTGCCGTAAAGTTATTTGCATGTCACACTTCATGTGCAGTGCGTGTAAGCGATGTCATGACGCGGCCATCTATCTCAATAAAATAAGCATAATGAAGTCTTCAATAAGAAATGTATATTTCTCTAACATTCTTGAAAATTAGTTTATTCTAAGGACTCGAATGACAGCTTGCGTGAAATTCTAAACTTTGAAAGGGGAATTAGGCATGCACCATGATTTTACGAGCACGTTGACATGTATATCATTGCCTCCGTTGCTACTTATTCAAGATGCAACTGTTTAACGGCATTTCATTTCTATAGCCCTTTTGAGGCCCACAAATGTTAACTCATCAAGGTTAAATAAAACCCGCGATTAAAATGATCGATAGATGTGAGAAAAATCAGCACAGATTTGCATGAGTCGTAAATCAAAATCACGTGCGAGTTCATCAGCGTCCGAGAAAAAGAGTAGCGAGCCACAGTATCCTCACAGAGATACTGCCTCCATCACACTGCAACGCATTATCCCCGTGTGCCATCAACACCTCTTCATTTTTGGGCCTTCCACGCAGTTGAGCTCGCCTTATTCGGCGCCTGTGAAACCATTCTGTCTTTCTGACTGGCTCCCTTGCTAAATTGGGCGTACGCTTCTCTTTCTACCCCCGCTCATTTTTACAGGAGTCCTTGACGCTGTTCTATCTCGCGCTCCTCCGAATCATTTAACTTCTATTCGAACCAGAGATTTTTACTTCACACTCGGGAGTGTTAAGGTTCAGAGAGGAAGTTTTTTGGCCCACTTTAGACAAACGAGATTCCTGGTCCACGATAGCGGAGTGCACAGACTCGCTCTTCCAACTACAATGCGATTCGAACGAAGAAAAGCGACGCGTATTTTGAATCGTCGCACGAACGGCTCATCTCAAGAAATTGGGTGCATTTAAACTTACCTCAGCTGCTCCAAACTTCTACAACATACATATTCTGCGAGAAAAATTTAACTGAAAACGTAACTGTTGATTTCCAATGTGTAAAGTTAAGTCTAACCCACTTCTGTGTTTTCTATTGTCTTGTCTTCACAATAATCAACTGAAGTTCCCTTTTTTTGCACTCATACAGAATTTTTTGCACGCATCGTGTAGTAATCACTGCTTAATATCAGCTCAGCATCATTTACGCCTAGTTTTTTCTTTCGCAAACGCTCCTCGTCATAAAACAGTTGCAGTGAGTCATGTCGATTCACTTTTCTCCTTTTCTTTGCCCACATTCATCCATTGTATTTTCTCTTCTTTGCCAACATTCTGAAATCTTTATCCATTGTATTTTCTCCTCTTCCAAGACACTGCCCCCGGTGTGCGGGGGATGGGGGAAGGAGGAGAGACCCTTCGCCGTCGCCCATATATTCGGCTGTTTTTGGAGCTCTTAATGTCCGGCCCATTCACTCGTGCTCGCTGGCAATATCCCGGATAGAGGCTTCAGAGCAAACTTGCTTATGTCCAAACTTAGCACGTTGAAAAGGAGTGTAAGAGGCAATGGATGTCCGCCTTACCTTCGTAACTTGGGCTTTTTTAGCACCCAAGTCTTTTGCAAGAGGCCATTCGATTTCAAGAGTTTCCTCAAAGTCTGAGCTTCTTTGGGTCACTGCATTTTCCAGTCTAGTGCCTCTATAGCCTTTGTTCTTATTGATGTTTAAAGGGACGACGTTAGATGACTTTATCAAATCTTGGACCTGAATTGATGAGTTTTCTAAAACTTGTCACTTGTTTTTCCGTCATCATTCGGCACTTTTAAATGAAATATTTTTAGATTCAATTCCAAATAGAAAAATAAAGCAGACTTTTGCGGTCAGCCATGTCTAATAGTCCCTAGTGTTCTGCTCTGAACAGCAAGTTGCCCTGAATTTTTGATCAAGCATTATTAAGGTAGGTAATCTTCGAAATAAGTAAAATTGATTGAGAATTCCCTTAGTAAAATCTTCATCAGTAAAAATTATTTATATACTGGTTTGAATTATAGTTAGAAAGGCGCTGCATCCGAAAGACAAAAATATTAATTTTCACGCTTACTTCACCTGCAAATGATAACAATAATTTAAATTGAATACTATTTTTCAATAAGTCTAAGTCATAGATAACAAAGACTAGCGAAACTCTTCTCACGAGTTTGAAAAAGCGATACAATGCCGGCAACCAGGTGATATGATTGAAACGGCCTATTTGGTATTAACTGTGAAAAAGTTCTAACAAAAACCATGATTGTACTACACAAATAAAAAACAGCAATCGTGAACACTCAGCAGGTTTCGCCTTATTTTATCATTTTTTGTTGCAATTACCTTCATTTTTAACATAAACTTCCCGCAAACGTTAAACTTTCTAGTACATCAAGTAAAGTGCAGTAAAAGATACGTTGTTATTCTTCTGCACCTTAACAAGTTTTACTGTCCATAATTATCTCTTTTAAGTGTTCAAATTTACAAATGAAATCAAGTGCATCAAAAAAATAATCCAGAACGATTTAGATGGCTACTCTTAGGATGTTTCATTTTGAGACACATATTTTTCTCCTACTTCACCAAGGATAATTCTGAAACATTTAAACGTCCAACTTTCGACAGTTTGTAATAGATTATTGATAAATCTACCGAACATGGTAGAAGAACAAGCATTATCAGATTTTACTAGAGTTAATTTTTCTCTTTATTCATTGCCGTGCAGCCCAGGTACAATCGACGCAGGCACGCAGCCTTAATATGTCACAGCTCTCGAAGCTATTTTTCCTCCAAGAGTTGCATAGTCCATTTATTTTCGCTACACTCGTGTATACTTTTTCACACCCTAGAACTTCCGGCTCTGTAGGGAACAAAAGAAGCAAAATGCAGGGAGAGGACGCACATGTAGTAGCTGCCCCGGGACAGCATTGTGGTGCGCTACTTCACTCCCTAGAGCTGAGCGGTGCTTCAGGGTGCTAAATGTATCAGATTGAAAAGTAAGAACATTAAAACTAATCTCTTGAATCTGATGTATAATGATTTCATTTGTTCCTTAACATTATGTGCGAATACCGATATTCTTAAAATAGGAGTTTTATTGCAACCATAGTGAAGAACAGCTTGTTTTCACTTACAAAGTCACTGACTTGTGACTCAAAAGTAACGCATGCGCGCTGGGATTCAGGAGCAACTATGAGTTAACGAACATATATGGTACATGATAAATCACCTCAAATGATATATGAAATTTCACTTCATGATATATCACCTAATATTTCAATAATTAGGATGGAAAATGCATATTCTGGTCACGAGCAACCCTAGTGAATTGAAATGGAGAATACACTAATTAAATAAGGTAAAATTTGTTTTACAGTTAAGAAAAATGAAATATTTCTTTCCCTTGCCTACTACAGAATTTCTAGGTACCACGTGTAAACATTATTCATGTCAAATCATTGCACTGCAGCATTGTTAATTAGAAACAAACTTATGCGCGGCACTTTCAGCGTGGGTCATGTTAGCCAAAAAATCCCATTGACTGACGTTAGATGCTACAGAACACGCGTCACTCTAGTGAAGTGGTTGCATTCAGTGCCGTGGAGCCACCGAGCAAAACTCCGTACAATCCATAAAGTTAGCAGAAGTGCTTTCATTACCGCCAAGATTTGGACCTTAAGCAAGTCCAGCGTTGTAATGACCCTGATATACGAGTCCGGGGGCGGCCAATTTTGCCATTTTTAGGTTGTTAGCGGACTTATGCTCAGCCCATGACGTGTAAGTAACTGTCTTCATTAGGTCGCAGCGAGCAGGCCGAGGCTAGTATTCCAAGCCTCGCTATCACCACAAGCCAAAAATGAAGCCAGCGCCTGCTGAAGTGATCAGGAGGCATATCGAGAGAGCCGCTTAAGAACTCAAGCGATGCGTCTCAAGTCCAATAAAGCGGTCGTCTTTTGGGCGCTGGTTATAGCCGGGCTGTACGCCGGCCGTGGCTCTGCAGCGCATAACCCTCTTAACCGCGGTAACTTTTAAGTCCCTCTATGACTCTCATCTATGATATTTAATGAGCGAAAAAAGCCAACGGCTTCTGTAATGGCAATACTTGAGAGAACCAAGTACGGCCATCATTGAAGATGATGCGGCCCTAGTGATTAAACTTGCTTTTTTACGCGACAACTTCTGAAGCTGTTTTCCTTCACGGAGTTGAGCGCGCCGCTTTTACGAGGAATTGCACAGTATTGCACTCAAATTAGAATGTACATGTGTTCTTCTTAATTAGGATTAGGTTCCATGCTATGAAATCTTTAGTTTTATGATAATAAACAAGGCAAATGTACGCTTTAAATTCCAGAGAGGAAGTGAACCCAATTTAGGTATTGAAATTCTAGTTTTGTGAAACTGAATTTTTGTCTGTCTTTGGGAGCACTTTTCCGCATCATCAGGTTTACTGAAGAACTTTTTCGTTGTTACACCAAGCCCAAGATTAAAATATTCTCTTAATTTGGGATTCTTAATTCCCTGTTAGTGCATTATATATTTCATTTTTTTAAAGGTCTCTAGCTTTTTTCGTCATTCGTTGGAGAAGTTATTATACTGAACTGTGGATCAAACCAAATTTTTAACTCTCACATCTATGCAAGTAAATGCGCTACATATTACCAGAATTAACGCTTTATTCGTTCAATGGAAAACGGAGATAAGCAGCTGCAGCTTCAACACTTCCACTTAATATTCACACTCCATTCACATCAGAGCGCCATTGATGTTTTTTAGCTGGTGCTAAAAATGACCGAGCATGATCTACCGTTTTGATTTTCATACGAATTATTGTTACGGTTTTGTCTCCTCCAACTTAAAAGAACAGCCACCAATGACAGTAGAGCCCCTTGTATTTTTTGTCATCTTATTATTATTCATGCAAGTCCACCCAAAAGCCAAAACCGTTCTTCAGCTTTCTTATAACTTGATCAGGATCACCTTAAGTTCCTCTCCGTAACATTTTTGGAGCGAAGTTCGCTGCTCCAGCTCGAGATAACCAGCGCAAGAAGCGCCGACAGCTCGAGCATCTCGCACTGCTGCCACCAGCCCCTGTGGCCATTACACGACCGTACTTTTGCGCGAGCCCTCGTCGACTTGTCTCATTGGGTTCGATGATCGTTCACTCAGCGATCTCTTCAGTGCGCTTTTAAACAGAGACATTTTTGCGGCTCGATCCTGCTCGACTCATTTCGTTAAGTGCTCCCTAAGCAGATCGTTCGTTTTCGAGCCGCGGTCGAAAGAAAATTAAGACGAGACTAGTAGGCAAAAGTGTACAATGCATGACAGTTAGCGGAAGTAGCAGCCGAAGGGACGAGCAGGCTTTTAATGCCTCACGCCGCTCTTCTTGGAGCGCACGATCACTTACATAGGCAAGACAGGAGGCTGAGGCTGGCACGAAGAGAACTTTTGCCGTGCTTTACTATGGGGAACACTTATTTTGTGGCATGAAACGTTATTTTTTTGTTCACAGGAAAGTTTTAGCTTAGACGTTCACAAATTTTCCCGAGTATAAAACATTGCGCTCACATTGCGTCGCATCCGTAAGTTTATAGGTCAGAAAATGCAAGGCTTTGCTACATTCGAACAGCAAGCTAATAATTAATGATAAAAATGTACTCAAAGAACTATTAAAATAGAGAAAGTGTTTTAATGAATACCATCTACGTCGTTATAATAAACACAAAACAATGTCATCATTGTCTGGCTCTTGGAATGAATCACAGGATAAATCGCTGGAATGAACAGGTCTTGTGACCGCAGCCAGCGCTCATGAAGTGTACTTTTATTCATTGTTCATGTCATTCATCACAACTGAGATCTCCTATGCAAATTCTAATCATTTCACGACGAAAGTTGTTCCCCATGTTATCTGATTAATTACCGATCTGTGTTGTGTCGTATATTTTTCCATAACTTGTTGATAGTTAAGGCTGATCTCTGATGTACAAATATATCCCACTACAGTAAAGCCCGCAGGCTTATTTAGTCTTTTTCATTTCTTTGAATAACAGGAAAAGAACACAAACGCTTCTATAGCTGTTCAGGTAAACCTAAATTAAACATTTTTCCATCACACTTAGCTCCAGGTATGCGATGTTCGGTGTTCCACACGGCTTACATCATTCATGGAATAATTAATATACGTTGCACAGTTCACTCATTCCTCAATCACGTTCTCCGCTCAAGTTTCTGCTAATAATTCTCTAATATTTGGTGGGGCCGCTGCCTCATAACTTAGGCTGAGGCCGGAAGCAGTTGTTCAAAGGATTTTCCCTCGCCATTTAGACTTGAGAGAATACAGCTGTTGACTTCTCGCTAACTGCTGCTCGCTTTCTACTCCTGCTTCTTGAAGCTTGAACAGCAATCTTCTCAAGTACAGTACGCCGATTTTGCAAGTCGCATAAAATATCAATGCAATGTTTTTATATTCTCTCTTTTAATATCCGTGTTACTCAAAGATCAACAGTTTTGAATTTGAACTCTTGCTTCTCTAATAGCAACAGAAAATGTTAATTGTACTGTGTTAAATACGAAGGGATTTCTGCTAAAACATAGCTCCGTAAAATAAGTTAATTTTGATCATCGACTACAAAACCCACAAGCATAATGCGTGTTTAATAATAAATTGAAAGGAATTAAACAGTCTGTTCAAATTGGTAGAGGATCAACTTCTTTCATTTATTTATTTCACCATGAGCCTTAGTGATGCGTGCTTTCTACGCAAACAAATCGCTTCGAAGATGCTAGGAGGTGCAGAGTAAACCCAAAAGCCGCCTTACATAACACTCTTTTAGCAAATAAAGTACAACTCTTAACATAAATGAACATCAAATCCAACCATTGCCTCAAAACATTGCAACCACAAACTAAACGTCACCAAAACTCGCCTGTTCGAGCACGATCCGTTCGTTCAGTCCCCGAAGCGCATACGAGCTCGTAACTCGCAGAAGGACCGCTTCGCACCTCCAGTATTTCCGGAGCACAACAAACTACCTCGGCTGGCCTGCATAAAGCTGTTCACCAGCCACGGCTCCGTCGAGACCGTATAGAAAACGATCGTGCTTTTCTTCACGTGTGACCGGGGAGTGAATAATGAGGGTGCTGCTGTGAGTGTCGATGTCACGTGAAATATTGCGGGCTGTTATATTAGTGCTGCTGCTACCTGTGAGCAAAAATACACATGGGTGTTGATGTTATGTGAGTTGTGGTGATGATAAAGTAGTTGTTTTTGAACTTTGGTGGAAATTAATAATGGGTGAAGATAATGTGTGAGTTGCGGTGAAAATAAAGTGGTTCTGAAAAAAGGTAGATGGAAATTAACGTATGTTTGATTTCCTCAGCCAATTGAATTATTTTTTCTCCTTAAATTTTCGAATGTGAAATTTTTGCCAATTTATATATTGATAACATGACACATAGAAACCGGCACGAACGTGCGAGGGTGCGGGATGAGGGTTTAAAGCCATTAATAAACAGATAAAATGAATTTCCTTACCTAATTTGGTCTTCTTTATTCAAGAAATGCTGTGCGGCACATTTAGTAGGTCGCTAAATTTGCGCATACACGACGGTTCAGGCTAGCGATTCCTCTTTTTAAGACTTAACGTCATATATCACCGACACAGGGAATTAAATTCTTCTGTACTGAAATTAACTCACTCAAAAAGGGAGTAAGAAAGCGATTACAAGTTGGAAGTACGGGGTGCGCCAGTCAACCCTGCATTTTTAGACTTCCTCAGCCTTCTCGAAAATGCAGGATTGACTGCTGCATTCTGTGCTTGAATCGTGCGCGAGTCACGAGTTTCCGAGACACAGAGGTTGAGCTAAACAGCACGCGCTACTGGCTTGTTCCACACGATGTTAGTCATGTGTTTAGAAACACATGACTAATGTTGTCATTATTGTAGCTGAACACTGTATTGTCGACAAGCGTTGTCTTTTAAGCATCTATAACACAGTGTGGTGCAGGGAATTTAGATTGTGTGTTGAAAATCTTTGCGTTCCATGCACTGGCTTTGAACGCTCTAAGCGCCACATGGACTGACAGCGTATAGAGTTGAGTCATCTAAATGAAAAATTCGCGGAGAAAATACGCGTTTTGTTCCATCACCTCAGAGATGTTAATGGTAACTTCAGATATCATTCATTGCTATCTGGTGCTACCAGGTTAAGTTAGTTCCAAGAAAAAAGCAATCGAAGGCTGGAACCTATGAATGCTGTTTACTATTTAGAGAATTCGTTTAAAACTCTTACACAACTTTCAACGAAGAAAAAGTGACAGAAAATTTAGACTCAAAGCTTCATTTAGTAAAAAAATTGTTCAGAATTTTCTCAGAGGAATTAACTTCCTCACAATAAATTTGGTGACGGAAATATGAACTCATTCGCAGTGAACAATTGAGTACATCTCCGTCAGATAGTATTCGATGCATCTCTCATTGCAAAACGCTCATTTTTCCCGACCTAATGAAAGCTTTTTTTTGTAGGTATTTCAAAAATATGAGACTTAATAAGTATTTGTATCGTCAAATTTCAAATGAACGTTATCTGGAATGTATCATTTATGACAAAATTTACAATAACTTTTAACTCATTTCGATATAATGACATATTAGGGCAAATTATTGCCCTTCACTCCTAGTGCCTGAGAAGATTTTAACTTACTAGTTAAATTAGTGGATACAAATTTGAATAATTTTCGATAACCATAGGATTTCCCGTGGTTCGAAGAATTTCAATGCTACCAACTCTACGGAGTTTGAAACGAACATTCAACTTAATTTTCACTTCAACATTTTGGCGAATGCTATTGTACAGCGCTAAGTTGGAGAAAAATTATCAGCTAAATCGCAGTTCTTATTGATTTGATGCACCTGAAAGTCACTCGACAGTTTCGTATAAAGTTGCAATGGGTGTGAATTAAGGATACAGTTTGTGGAAACTACCATATTTCTTTATTGGAATGTTTAACTGAAAAATTCGAATGCACCTACACAGCACGTGTAATTACACCTTAGTGAGAATAAAATTTATCGAGTGCACACATCAATCACTGCTCGAAAACTCATGCAATTAGCGTGAGTTTGCAACTTTTATGAGCAGAAGGATTTTGATTTGAAGAATAAAATGCCTCTGTATAGGATACCTTTCCAGTACTGAAGTTATGTTTACAATCGTTGAAAATATGTTTCTGACATTTGTCTCACAAAATATTTGGATTTTTTAGGATTTACGACGACTTGAATAATTTGGACACTATGAGCGGCTAAATGTTATTTCCATTACAATATGCTAATTAGGAAGCAATGCTAAATATAAATGGAGACATTTACTGGCTCTCATTGTTTTAGGAGTTTCACTAAACACAATAAAATTGAACATATCGCAAATAAAAAAAATTAAAACTTTGTAATAAGCAAGAAACACGCACATGTACGTGTTTGCAAGGCGAATTTTTTAAGTTAATTCAGTAGTCTTTCTAAATTGCATTTCGTGGCGCATGACACTGTCACTGTCCTCTTGTACCTTTGGCCAGTTGGACAATTAGCGTACGCACAAATTTATTTTCTTCTCATCAAAAGAATTATTTATTTGGTCTGTCGAACGCCCATCATGAAAGGAAAGCCTGAACACGGCGAATAATCGTGCGCAATCGAAACTGCGCATTATTGCTTATGTTTGATTTCAAAAGTGCTGCCAAAATCATAACACGTTAGCCTTGTTGCTCTCTAATAAAGTGAGTAGATCATGTCAGTTGTATGTCTTTGTTCAATAATTTTTAAAATTTTCCATTATTGCACATAAATTTAACTTTATTTCGAGGTAGGGGAAATTCTGCGAGTTCCTTCAATATATCACATGATATTTTAACTATTTGAAAATGTGCAGCACTATACAGGGGCCAACTAGGTAGTGCTCAACCGTTGCCTGAACTGATTTGTACTGAAAGTGACGAAAATATTCAATTTATAATAAGAGAAAGTTTGCAAAACTTAATAATTGGATTAACTGGGTATCACTCATGTAAATCAGTAATATTGGTATTTTTTTGCACATAAACTGAAACGGTACAAGATATTATTATGCGCTAAAAGTTCGAGTTAAAGGTGCAATTGTTTTTTTTGCATCAGTACTCTTCTGCGACATTTGCAGTAGATGAAACTCGTCTTGCGTTTCAAGGTTTCCTATGCCACCAACTACATGCCAAAGTTTCCTCTTCATCAAAATTTGCTGAAAATTGATTGGAAAATGTCTGACATGAGACTAATGGTATATTAATTGAACAAAGGAGAAATGAACTAGCCAAAAAACTTATAAACAAAAAATTCCACATCTATAAATGCAAAATCTTGATTTATGACCTCTTTGATATATATTTTTTCAATTTGATCCTCTACAAAACTTAACGTCTTGATAATAAATCCTTCAAAAGAAAGGCCTTTGGGGGTTAAGTTGGTTTTATGACAAGCCAGGCAGGATAATAATGATTTAGACTTAAGCTTCGTCCTCAACCCGAAACCTGAAAAGATCAAGTCCGATCTTTTATTTTATATATTACAAGGAGTTACAATTAAATTATGAACGAAGTAAAGTATGTTGCATCAAATTTGAAATAACGCAGGAGTAATCACGAACGCAAGTAATGCTCAATCATCTCGAAAACTATGAAATATCACACTCACCCTAAAACAGGGGTTCTCACGGGTTGTAACTACATGTATACACACGAAACTAGAAATTTAGTGGAATTTTAAAAATTAATTCACCTAGTCGGAAATAGAAAAAATGCATTGAAATAAATTATGAAACATTTTTCCTAATTATACGTTTGAAACAAAGTTCAGACGCTTAAGCAAGACTATGCAATAAACAATCAACTAATAGTATTTAGCGCACAAGCTGCTCTCATGAATTCACCTGATAAGTTGAAAGTCGATTCACTGTCTAATGAAAGATTTTTTTTCATTATGCAAAATAATAAATATCACTCAAGGAGCACCACAGACCTTAAGTTAAGAACCCAAATAAAATATAATTAATTTCATAATTTTTCATGAGACATCGAATCTTCAAACGCTAACGTAGCATTCAATTGTTTAAAACAATGAATTTATTTACTCTGTCTTGCTTGACCATAAACAAAACTGTGCATTTTATTTTGATTTTGCACGTTGTTGTGCTGCACAGCAATATACCACAAAACTCGTAAGTCCCCATGCAACGGCCTGAACATTTAGGTGCACTCATCTGTCTACGCAAGTTTGCCCATAAACACGGGGTAGTTTTCTCTATAATTACGGCCGTTTTCTTGGCGGGCCCAGAAAGGTCCGTACGGTGGCTCCCTCTCGCGGCAGACTCGAAACCAACATCTTCTTTTTGTTGTTTCTTGAGCTTAATTTCGGAGGGGATTTATAGTGGGCGATATTGGCGCAAGGAGGGCGGCCGTGAGAATAAGTAACGGCTCTAAGGCAGCCCATGCTTGCCGCCGCTCAACCTTACACGGCCTCGCCATGCAAGAACACCGAAAGAAAGAACACGAGACGACTGGCAATTGATGTCAAATTGGAAGCGAAGACAAGTGGTCTTGTTATGATCCTGGTTGTAATTGAGTATCGGAACTGACTGTTTTTTATTTAAGGATTAGCTCACACGGCCCTGTCAAAAAGACGGGGTTTGATGTCTGATGAAGCACGGGAAGGGTTAAATTAGGGCGTTATTGAATGACACAGCATTCACTTCTGTCTGAATATTCCCTATGTTAGTCATTTAAATGGAGACACCAAATGAACCTTTTTTCCCTAGCATCACTCATGATTACAATACATTTCAGCCCATAACGTCGGAAAGTTTTATTACAGATACGATCATCATGCACTTCTCAGTTATTTCAGACGCAAGATCTTATGACTGCACGAAAAAATTAGATATTAAATAAATAATTAAAGAGGCAAGGTCGCTTACATTATTCGAAGCATGCTGCTGTTTTTCATCTAATTTAAAGATAGGTATAAATGGGCTTTCAAAATTTCAGTTGAATAGTTTAAAATTAAGCCAGAGCCAACGATATAAATGCTGTACTCCAATTTTTCTAACATGGGACAAGATGCGAATGATGATCGCAGGAGGACGAGATAGATTATAGATTGAAAGAGACTTTTAGCCTCCCTTTACCACAACAAAGATGTTCAAAGAGAGGAAGGATGAAGACGCCATTTAGTACGGAGTTAAGGGAACGTGGAATCTACGCACAAGGTGCATAACAACAGTAAGCTAAGAAAGAAGTTAATGAAACAAGATAAAAGTTGAAGAAAGTAGTAGGTGCTGAAAAACAGGACAGCAGTGAACTGATAAAAGTTGGTCCGTAACAAAGCAAAAACTATTCTATTTCAACAAAAAGAAGGCCAACCTAACCTTCAGCTCGAGACCTCACAAAATTCCCCTGGGATTAATAATTCCCATAGATACAATAGTTGTATCCGTCCGCGGGGTGGAGGACGGGAGAAGCTGGAAGAGACAGAAGCATCTCAGTCAGGCGAGAACGTGAAATAAAAACGAGAAAAAAGAAAACATGTGTAGGAGGTTAACCGAAAGGTACAGAGGTCTCACACGGGGGGATGGAGCAAAATAGAGGCCTGCCTAACCGCAATTTACAATTAGATTACACGAGGTAGTTTAACCCTCCTTAAGCCGTCAGAGGTGTTTAACAGAAATGGTGAGGGCACCATTCAGTACAGAATTGAAGGCATCAGTGCCCCTATTCAAATGAACCATTCACTTCTCTCCATAGCATGCAATTTTTGCATCTATGGGATAAGCCATTTTCGGAGGAAAATGCGCGATCCTTAGTTGTTGAAATACGATTGGTCTTTTGGCTCATTTCAGACCATTTTTTTTCGGTTGACTGCTTTCCTGTTTTACTGCCCTAATTATTTTCAACATTTATCTTGTTTCATCAACTTCCCAACACGCTGGGTCAATATGAAAATATGTGAAAGGACTTTGTGCATCGATTCCCGTTCCCTTACTTATATACTAAATAGTACTTTTCTCTTTCCTCTCTTAGGTACACCTTTGATAGGAAATGAAGGCCTAAATTCATAATCTGATCTTACCGTCCGATGTACTCTGATGTCTCGGCATCAGGGATCCTATTACAGGGTGCGGCAGTCAATCCTGCACTTTTAGGCTTCCATAGCCTTGCCGAAAATGAAGGATTGACTGCCGCACCTTTTTTTTGCTATTACGCCTTGATTGCTGAGTAACATCGGGAATTTCTGAAAGCATAAATCTTTGGGGGGAACGAAAGACTAGCATTTCAGAATTGAATATTTCATTGGCATATTTTGGTCATTAGAACCTTTAATATTTTATAGACAGCGCCGACGAATTATGACAAAGGAAAACTTCTTTCAGGGCATTTAAGGGCTTAATGATGCTTCATGATACCTGGTGCGAGGGAAGAGGGTGGTGGTGCGAGGGAAGAGGGTGGTGGTGGTGGTGCGAGGGAAGA
>JACJUY010008732.1:25526-36522 GCA_014220935.1 Platorchestia sp. MABIK | reverse complement strand
GTTTGATTGCTAGAATTTAGGTGCATGTGTACGTATGGCTTCGAATGTTTCATAGAAATTTTATATAATTTTTTAATGGTTAGGCTTAGCTATTTTTCGTTCAATGTAGGTATATTGATATTATATTCTTATAGCTTTTTCACAATTTGTTCATTATCGTTTTTTACTGTTTTACAGCACTGATGATGGAATCGGAGAATCCGAAACGTTTGTTATTAAAAGAAAGTTCCCTTTTATATTGGTTCTTCTTTTTATCTTGCGTATTAGATTTCCTAAAAATCGCCCTTTTAATTCTTTTTAAACAAACATTGGGAAAATAAAGCAGGTCATTTCACACAGTACAGTGTGCCAAGTACATTCATGAGAACAAACCATACACTATAATGTATTAAGACTAGGAAAATTCTTTTGGAAAACTATGGGCGCATTTGAATATTTCAGCCACTGTATGATAGTATTAATAACTAAAACACAACCGATTTGGATCGGTCAGGGAAATTTTGACTGTTTCCAATTTCTTACCCATTGAAAGATTCTTAGCTGTGAATTAATTTAATACACACAATAGAATCGTTTATGACTAATGAGTGCTTTAAGCTGAGGTGTACAATAGGGATTGTTGTCTATATATCAATCTTGCAGTAAATTTTAGGAAGACACTACCGGGCATTTGTTTTCAAATGCAAATAAAATCATTCTGTACCTTTAATCCATTCCACAGACACAATTTAATAGCGGTAGTATATAACACAATTGAGAATGAAAGTGTTTTTAGAACTCCAATCTCAAGAAATAAATTTAAATGAACTCTTAAACTGCTCAATGTCGTAAAAAAAAACGATGTCGCCTAAAGTAATGTACTGAATAGTTTACTGGTCCCGTTAAAATTGACGACAGGAGCTGTTATCCCTCCCTATTTCAGTTCTTTGATTGATGCATCCGTTTGGAAAATCTGTTGCAGTACAAGTACAACAGTTTTTAAAGGAGACAAAATTCTTCTCTGTCATGAGCAATTTATATTCCTTTCAAAATCTGATTCATCTATAATCTAAAAGTTTCCTTGCACGAATGAGATTTTGAAGACGTGAATTCAAAATCTCTCCCAGTAGATTTAGTTGAACCGAGTATTTGTGCTGTGGAACCGAGTTAATGAGAAAACAAATGTATTAAACAATTAAATATAGAAATTGAAATTTTATCTGATACAAATAAATGGAAATATATTTGACCCAATAGGTACATGTTCTAGATACCAAAACCGTAGGAAGAAATGTTAAAATAATAAATGAAATTTTAAGCCTGTACACAAGTAGGAATTATCAGTGGGTAAAATCAGACGAGATTTGAAGCAATAGCGTTCAATTTGTGACAGACATTTTTTTCTGTGAACGAGACAGCTGGAATTTGCGTAATTGGATCAGAAGGGTAAAGAATGATTTTGATCATTGAAATACGAGCATCAATCAAAAAATAAATTCCTGATACATTCAACAATTTTGAGTACCTACAAGTATACCTCTTAATATGAACGTTTTAATTTGCTCCTCATTTGTTCAGTTCCAAAAATTTAGCAGAAGATTTTAAAATTTTGTTCAATATTTGCGGGAAGAAGAACTCATGAAAACAATTTCCTATCTGTATCTGATGTGTGGCAAAACTACATATTAATATTACGCATGTTTAACAAATTTATACTCATCTTGTGTAGATTTAAGCCAGTTTACTTGAATTTTTTCTTGCTTCCTGGTATAGAAAACGACACAACTTGACGGTAAACTCGTTTGCACATAATGTGATCTTTGATGGCGGTATGTTTTTTACCATAACGTCAATAGTGCTTTCCGATAGTGTATATACTACAATTTCATCGGCTGACTTGCCCATGCTAAGATTATTATCCATGTTGAAATTGGAAGGGAAACTCCTGTGCACACTCATTTAAAGCTTTCTGAAATAAAATTAGCACCGTTAGGCAAGATAATAATTCAACTATTTATGGCAATGAAAACAGTTCGAAGAGTACATCAGTGGAAAGTTTAACAAACGCAATTGACTATTTGCACAGATTTTCCCGGAATCAAATTCCAGAACTCGGACAGTAACTCGACGTCGTTTAACGTAACTCGTCCACTGAAATATGAATGTGTACTTGCAGTAATTTTTGTACTAACTCAACAATAAACCAACCTCATTCGAAAAAAATTCTCTGAGTCAGTAAAACTGTAAATGACAATAACAGAGTAATATTTTTAAATTTCACAATTTGCACTCATCAGCATAAATTTAACCGAGGCCTATGCGATCGAGAAAACATAACTTTTACACAACCTAGGTTGAAGTAGCTTCTCCATTCCCTTTGTGCAAGCAGTTCATAAATTCCATGGTCTTCGGAATGGCCACAAGTTTAAATCCTGTCCATTACAGAGTAATAGGGTGATATTTTTATCCTACTTTAGCCTTCTTTGTCTTCACCCGCCTATCGTTCGCCAGCGCCAGACCAGGAGGTCGAGTCCAATCATTTGAGCTCTGGATGGAGGTTACTCTACGTTGATTTGCCTCGCCTGACTTACATCGAATTCATTTTAAACTTATTGCTGGACTTTTGGACATCCGAACTCGTTTTAAAACTGCTAGCGATCACGGCTTTTCAGATTGGGTCATGTTCAGAAAAATGTACCAGAGATGCACGTACGTTACATTAATCACTAGAGTCGGAAGTCAATATCATCATGCTATGCCGTTCTACTGGGGCTCCGTTGTGTCAGGTAGGATATGAAAGGCGGCAACGTTCCGGGTGGTTTACTTGGGGCCGGAGCTTGCTTAGCCCGATGCTATCGGCGGGAAGAGCTCGATCAAAGTGCAATTACTCATACACGACAAGCGCTTTTATGTGGCTCGGTACACGAATACACGAAGGGCGGCACATACCTCCCCCTCATACGNCGAATGTTTCATAGAAATTTTATATATTTTTTTAATGGTTAGGCTTAGCTATTTTTCGTTCAATGTAGGTATATTGATACTATATTCTTATAGCTTTTTCCTAATTTGTTCATTATCGTTTTTTACTGTTTTGCAGCACTGATGATGGAATCGGAGATTACGAAAGGTTTGGTAAAACATGAATGTTCCCTTCAATGTTTGTTTATATTTTCTTAGCTTCTAGCATTCCATTATTTCGCAATTTGCATCGACAGCTCCAGGATGCAAGGGTTTGCGTGCGGAGAGACTGTAGTGTGAGGGCAGCAAAGCTCACTTATCTCAAAAACTGCCCCGGGAGGGCGCTGTACGGTGCGCTCAGCCAAGTTGGCCTTCGGAATTAAACTTCCGCCTTTTTATGCAACTCACGCAGGCCTGAAGCAGTGGGGAATGAGAGGCTTGATTGCACGTTAATATTCGTTCCGAGGAAATGTATGAAGCAAAAAATGTATTCAGGTAGGAGCAGTTATAATAGCGTATAAGTCAAGTAGGAAATTAATTTTCATTCCTTTCCTTTGAATTTCATGTCCAGCTCGCTCGCATGGAACATACGGCAGCCACTATGTCTTCAATGGTTGTCAAAGCCAAAAGAAATGACAGATACTGTTTTTTTGTCTCAAACATAACCAAAGATCAACCTCCGCTTTTGAGGATGGATGATTTTAACGTAAACTAATTGAATATGTGTTTTCAGGGTTGTTAATGAACGTGATGCAGCTTCTCGTTCTGCGTTCTTTTGCTCGAAAACTTAAAATGGGTCATTGCTGTCATCAGTGTGGGATGACAAAGAGATAAAAAAGAATAATCAAAATAGGTCTACCACGAAACATGCAACCAGGTAATTTTGGGGTAATTGTACCAGATTACAGATAATTAATTAACTTAGCAACTTTTACCGTGAGCATTTCATTGACTTAACTTTATTGACACGCCAAAGGCACATGCATTTTTATTTCTACTTGTACTTTCCATACTTGCGCGACCACAAAGTAAGTGCTTCACAAAACGTTGAGCCTGTAGCTCATTCCTGGACGAGCATTGCCTTCCTGTCACTCGTACGTTGAGTTTTATGTATTTATTGCGTTAGTTTATTGTTCCGTTTCTGCGGTAGCGATAAATTTTATTTTTACAGCCTACTCCTAACAAATTTTATTTACACTGCAGCCACTAGGATATTCACTTCAGAGCCTTCAGGGAAGTTATTTTAGGTTTTATCACTTTCCCTCTGTGGAGGCGGCTTGATTGTGTGAGATAGAGCTCCTCCCGTTCGCAATTAAAAGAAAACCGTTGCTGGTAATCCAGCAAGTCGAAGAAGACGACTACAACCTGCAGGGTGAGGGGGCTAAATATCTATTCTCTACATTATATATTCCGTACCCTGCTAATACATAAGTTGGGAAAGGAGAACCCTCCGCTTAGTTCCAACGCGCGTGAATGCAGTGTAAGTGTCGACAGAAGAAGTAAGATTTTAAAAATGTTTAGGATGCGGAAGTTGCATCCTTTTGTTTTGAATAGGACTATGATGAAAAGGAAGCGTGATTATGCTCGTGGGTGAAAAGTAGAAAGTTAAGAGTGAAAAAACAACGCAAAAGAAGATGTAGCGCTACTTTGGAATGAATTGTTGAACCGTGTGGTGGAGTGGAAGGAGTCATCATCAAGCATAATGTGAGTATAGATTGAGTTGGTGAGAGAAATGTGGATGTTTATTGAGGTGTATAGGCTAGATAGTGAAGAGAGTTAACGAGAAAGGCATCATTTGCGGAACGACTGATTAGAATGCGCGAGTTGTTTAGGGGAAATTGTGTCTGTAATGTAGAGTTGGAAGGCTTATAAGCACGGAGTGCTCGGTTGGAATGAGAGAGACGAGGAGCAGCTGGTGATGTGCATTGAGAATGAGCTGTGGGTTAATTAAAGGTATGTTTTTAAAAAGAAAGGTATGTTCGAGTATTTGTGAATTAGAGTGGATGTTGGAAGATTGGTTTGTAAAGCATTGATATGTTAGGTGAAAATGAGAAAATGAATGAAATGAAGATGCGCATGCGTTGAAGGGTAGGAGAACAGCAGTGTCTGATCATTTTCTCGTGGAAGAAGCGGTACGAATGGACGCAAGATGGAGACCTCCACAAAGAAGTCAGTGCTCGAAACATTGCGAAAGTATGATAGTTGAATGAAATTACGGAGTTGGAATACATGCGAAAGTTAAAAGTGTAATCTGAGAAGATAAAATGTAGCGCGGAAGGGGATTTAGAGAATGAATCAATCTATTTTAGAGATGCAGGCGGTGATGCAATCAACCAGAGAAGTTTTTGGCCAGTGCAATGTGATGAGGGTTGAGGAAAAGAGAATGCGATGGAAATTGTGACAACAAATAGAGCACATGAGACGATTAGGAAACAATACAGTGTGCGAAGAATATTTTAGAAAGAAAGAGTAGAGGTTGTGTACTTAGTATAAAAACAGAAATATCGACCTAATGAGAGTTGAAAAAAATTATATTAGGATGGTTGATCGGAAGAGCGGTAGAAAGCTAAATTGAATATTGAAGTAAATTAAAAAGTCATGAACGGAGTGAAGAAAGTGAAGAATGTCATTAAGAAGGTGCTTGATAGAGCGGATAGATTAGAATAATGAGATGTATTAACAGTGGTTAGAATTGGTGGTAGGAGTGCGGTCAGGAATTTCATGAGGATGGTATGGAGTAGAGAGATTAGGCAATAAAGCAAGTGACTAGCTTGGGGGCATGTGGGCTTGAGACAAGGATGTGTTTCATCACCATGGTCGTTGAATGTCTATATGTATCGGGTATGGATATTGTTGTGAGAGATGTAAATCCTAGATGATAATAAAAAGGTACTGAGTTAGTAATGAACAGTTGGATGTGTAAATGAGTTTAATCAGCTATTGTTTGCTGATTCATGGTACAGCCACAGTAGCAGCTTCAAAAGTGAACCTATAAATACCAGGTACAGAATATGACAATTTGGATAAATGAAAAAGTTAGATGTATGTAGTGCGGAATGGTACAAGGAAATGAGGTGTTCGAAAAGCAACATTTGAGAGGATTGAATGTGTAGTTGCACGGAGAGACATAAGGAAGAAGTGAATTCGTTTGATACTTGAGGATATGCATTACAACCGATGGAGGAGGGAGTGAAGAGGTCACTTGTGGACTTAAAAGGGAAGCAAGCCCCATTCGGAACTTTTTTATTATTATTGAACCTAGAGCAATGAAATTTTGTATACTGATAGGAAATTCGATTTATAATCATTCGTCACTTGTGAAAAAAAACTATTTACGTGAAAGAAAACGAGATATTCGACGAAAATGACTTTTTTTGGGGGGGTGGGAAAGGGAAGGGTTCTAAATGCATCTTCTTCTACAGTTTTCCAGCTAGAGTGATGATTTTGGTATCGTTGGATGCGGAATATTGTGTAGATTATTGGATTTAAACAAGAATTCTCTAAAGTCATAATTGAAATTTTAATTAAAAGTTTTCGAGGGTTTTTTTTTTGCAGGGCGAAAATTTTCATTTTATGACGTCATAACTTTTGATTGGGAGAAATGTAGAACTAACCCTTTACATGCCATAATCTACACGTTTTTCCGCATCCAATGATACCAAAAATATTACTGTAGCTTAAAAACTGTAGGAGGAGATGCACTTTGAAACCCCACATTCCGTTCCTTCAAAAAAAAGGCATAACAGGTAAACATAAACAATCTCAATTTTGCTTCGTAATTATTTGTGGGGTCAGCTAGGACCCTTGAAATCATTATACAGTAATAGATAAACATAGAAGATAACATAGGAACGTCGCCCGTAAAGAAAGAACCAAGGGGGAGGTGTAACATGATAAAATACCATTTCCTCCTCCCTTCCCTCCCATTCTTCAAGCCCCCGTAACGGGCGAACGAGCGAAAGTACGAACTTCATTTTTCCACAGGATGTACCTGACCTCTTTCACCATCGATTTCAACTAAAATCTATTTTCCCTCACATTTCCCACTTTCAAAGTGTATGCTCCCCTTAAAAAAGGTCATCAGGCTTTGGGAACTCTGAAGCAATACTGAAATGTGAATGACTGTGTATTGCTGGAAAGAGACGATTGCCCTAGTCTGGTTGTGTCCACTGCAGTGTATGGAGCAAAGAGAGGCACCGAGACGGAAGATGAATGTGTCTGAGATGAAATACTTAAGAGGCATGCATGGTAGATCTTACACGTCTAGGTGGAGTGTAAAATGGATGGTCCGAAATGTCGCTGGTGTATAATTGGGGAATTGAATGAAAGTTGACTTCAGCGTGGTGAGGTGACTCAGTCACATTGAGAGAACGATGAATTGAGCGATGAAGTTAACAGTCAGGGCAAATACTGTGAGATTAAGACCGGTATTTGGTTGAAAGCAGGGGTTTCGAGGGATATTGCGTAGAAAAATGGTACAAGAGTGCTGGCTCTCGATAACGAAAAGAGAAGATTGCTTGTAAACACCTGTTTTTTGACTCCGCACCAACGGAACTTGGACTCGCCTCCGGGTTTTCCACAGGAATTGGAGCAGGGAGTTAGAGGGCAGGATGAATATCGGCTCAACATGAGACGGAGGTGCATCAGAGGAATTTCACTTTGGCACCGCTAGTGAAATCTCTGAGGAGGTCCATTTCTTAGGGCGAAAATATATGAGTAAGTGCGTTAGTTGTCCTGACTAGGGTTTGCAATCCTGGGACAAAATGAATATCCCGGAATCCCGGGATTTTAGTAAGACAACCCAGGGAATACCTGGGACCCCTGGATTTCTTTGTATGTTACATTTATGTTATTGTAATATGTTGCCCATGCCCATCGCAGTATTTGGCGATTTAGGGAGCGAAAAACCTCCATCTGAGAAGAATTCTGTAATAAATGCACTCTTTGTAACTGTATTTACTGACACGCCATCAATTGCTACAAGCTTGGCCACTTGTTCTTCCGAAGTACTTTGATGCACCTTCACGAAACTTGTTATTTTTGTTTGTTTAGGTTAAGTGCTTTCACTACTGCTCTCCCTTGCATGAGGTTGCTTTGTTCCGACACGAATTCTTTTCACTCAGCTACTAGTAACGTTGACGCAACTGGGTCTACAGTTTCAGGCTTCACTATGTTGTGTTTACTCTTTAGGTGACGTAACAAACCACTGGTAGACCAGCCTTTGCAAAGTAAGCTTCGCACTTTCTTCAGTTGAATCTTTAGTTTCTACAACACCGAAAGGCTTTAGTTTCGACAACATCAGCCGTTGCCATCGGATCTATTACAGTCTATTCTTGATTACCTGGGAAATCAAACCATTAAATATATTCTGATGAAAAATTTGAACTATATTATGAGATAGTGTAGACTACGCTGTGTAGTGATGTAAATTGCAATAATATTAAAACACAAGTCTTATCTTGAGCTCTACAAGTTATTAATCATATTAAGTAGCATGATTTTCAGTTATTTTCTCGCTAACATCTTGCCAACATGTATGCTATTTTGAATCCCGGGAATTCCCGGGAAAAAGAGAATTCCCGGACAAGGAAATTCCAGCCCCAGATCATCCGGGATCTCGGGATCCAGGGATGCAAACCCTAGTCCTGATCAAAGTGCAACCATTAAGTGGCGAAATCTTTGAGAAAGAGGCTCTGGTAGATAGATGAATAATTTTCCACAGTGTATTTCGACCCTTACCATTCGAATCAGAGCACCATCTCACTCGTTCTGTAGCAAAATAGCTTTTTACACTTTCAACTAGCATTCTACATGTTTACACAATACTCAATAATGTTCATTTCATGCGTCTTTAAAATATTCCCATTATCCTCTCGACGTTACTCCTTCATTGTAAGTGCCTTAACATCAAAACTTGATTTCTACGAACAACAAATGCAGTGAGTTGTTGTTCAGCACCCTGATGCTGTGCGTTATGCTGCATGTTGACAATGAATGAACAACCGTAGGTTTAAATTACGATTTGTGGGAGTAAATTAAACCCACATTTAGTGTGATGAGTTTTTAATTCAGTATTACATATTACCGCAAAATCTAGTTAGTGGAAACGTATAAGACTAGTACCTAGGATAATATTCTCCCATGGCTTTGCTTTTCGCTGTCGTTCACGATTAAAACAGGCTTTTCTTAATTAAATTATTAGTCAAATGTTTCACGCATAAGGAAAATATGAGCTCTGTAGATAGATAAAACCGAGCGATTATGGATAAGTTAATAATTTTCTTTTCAAATAGGTAAATAATTCATGGAGAGAACTCAAGTCCCACCTCCGTGCCAATTGTTCCTAATTGAATTTAGCTCTCGCATTCTGCACTTGCAGCGAAAACGAGAATATTTGTAACTTCTTCTTCCGTAATTTATAAGTTGTATTTTTTGACATTAAAATTTTGACTGCGACAGGTAAAAGTGAGATTAAAATTCAACTCAAATTTGAAGTCAATTTTTGTAAATAATGTTGATAATAGAAAAACATTAGCTGGATCGTGCATTCATTTAGCTTTCATCGAGTATTTATGAAAATTGGGTTTTTGACCATTGGTCGATCAGTAGCATTATGAAAATTCCCTCCGTATACCATCGGTGGCTCACATCGCAGTCATAGTGTTTATTAAGAGCATGCATTGAGGAGCTAAAGTAGGTGAAGTAATGAAATAACATGATACGGATTCAAAACAATAAGGCAGTTTCTTAGGGCTCCTCTCTGCTCGGAATATACTGCTTCAGTATCAAGAGGAAATGTATCTTGAAGGTTGTGATGTTCGTACTTATGAAGAATTGACTTTGTTCCTTGAGAACACAGAACTAATGACTAGCTTCTCAAAAATTTTTAATATTATATGGACAGTTTGGGATTCAATACATACAATATGTGTGAAGGAACGTGCAACATGTATTCAGGACATAAATAAAATGGTAAAAATTGAAAACTATTTAAACGTATTTGCATCATTGTTAACTGCAAACCAAACCTCAACAAACAAGGCCAATATTTCAAGTTCCTCAAGCTATCGCGTTTTTCTTTCCCCGCATGGGGAAGATTTACAAGAAGTGAGGCAACTTGTCACAACGCTCGAGTCTGCGCTGAAAACCTCCGCTGGAGGATGAAAATCATTTTTCAAGACAGCGCTCAGCTCCTTTGAGGGAGGGAAAGGGCGTTTTACCGAGGGTACATCACCTTCGAAATCATTCCAGAGAAAGCTGAATTGATGTAGTTATTATGCACACAGTCTTCATTTTATGCGCGCTTTCTAACTAAATACTGTCAATAAAATTGACCAATATTCATGGAAAAACTATCTTTATTCATTTTAGAGCAAACATTGTGAGACGTTCATTCTGCATAAATGGCGCATGAATTGTTCACTCACAGTTCAAACGCTCATTGTTCAATTTTGAGGTCAGGATGAAATAAAGTTATTTATCACAGGAATGGTTTAGCAGGCGGAAAACAATAATGACAACCCACGCACTTCTTTTGGGAAGCACAATCATTAACACATTACGTGATGAATGATTTAATTCGTTGATTTTGTCTTATCTCAGTCACGCAGCGTGTTTTGAATATCTTGATTGCCACACTGCGTAATGTCGAAGTCGTTTGTACAACCTTGTTTGAGTGGTGAAGAGGAAGAAATTACGAATATATTATCTCACTTCATATAAGATTTTTTTCAGGAATAGGTGTTGATTTAGAGCAGTGGTTCTCAACCCTTTTTGGCAGTGACTTAAAATCCATCCAAAATCCAGTAACTGTCGCGACCCAAGCCTCCATAACAATAGAAAAATTCTTTCAGAACATTATTATTCATGTGAAAACAGGTTACTATAGGTTTACACTCAGTGGTGCAGCCAGCCGAAAATTTCGGGGGGGCCAGAATCTCTGACCCAAAATTTTGTTTGGACCAGACATTAATAATCAGTGATCTTATTATTCTTTTACATAAAACGGTGACTGAAACTGGGCCCCAGCTTAACATTTCCATTTTGATGGAGGGGG